>JAODKC010000590.1:0-41205 GCA_026777985.1 Mormyrops attenuatus
GTGTGACTAACACATACTTGTGGCTGCTGACTAATGGGAGGCTATATTAAAATTAACTGGATTTGTCACTGAAGAGAAAATGCTTGTATGGGCAGTAGGGGAACTGTTGCGTTTGGTGCTGTATTATGCGATATGAAACTAGGTTGGAGTGTCCATCCTTGCTGCTTATCACAATCACCAGAGGGCGCCATTGACGCCTCGCATTAGGACCATCCACTGAAGTTCTCAGTGCTTATCCTGGTATGGGTTGCATGGAGGCCTGTCACTTATCCCGCCCTACACCCCGGATATGATGAAACTACATATCTTTCTGGGACTTTGGACACTATGGGTTACTTGATTTATGCGTTACTTGGAGATGGAGAAGATTTCACGAATTGAAACCAGAAAGCATAGTAGATATGATTAGTGTGTAATGTACGGTGAGACAGTTGCTTTCCATAAGTGTACATTTTGACGCACATGTCATTGTTGACAAACCTATTTGACATGAATCATCAACATCTCAGGATATTCAGCTCTCCAGCAGTACACTGTCTCTTTGCTTTTAATACTTATTGCTACTTTACTAGTTGTGTGTAGCCGATTAGTATCATGTAGTCTCACCACATATAGAAATCTAAGAAGCACTGTTGCTCAGATGTTGTGGGTCACTTGTTTTTTTTCCCTCTATTGTATTGAACAAATACATTCATCCCCCTACATTGTTGATATAATGACTTGGTTTTTTGTGAGCTCTTTGAAATTGTATGACTTACGGAAAGCAAGATGCCTGTCATCTATGCAAAATATTGTCCAATTTTAGCTGAGCGTGCTTCCTGGCTTGTCCAATCTGTTTTTGCCTAATGCTGGTGTTTCACAAACAAGATTTTCTGCTTCGCTGAAAAATGACAGGCAGTGTGAGGTAACTCGCTGTTTATAACCTTGCTTTTCTGGGGTTGTGGAATGTGATGTGTAGTTTGCATGTTCTCCCTGTTTTGATGTGGATTTCTTCTATGGGTGATCTGGTTTCCCCACACAGTCCAAAAGGCATTGATTTGTCTGCACTGTCCTTGATGTGTTCGATGGCAAACTGGCATCCCATGCAGTGTTTCTCCCTCCTTGTACAATCCCTCATATCCTCTGCTTTGGAAAAGGGGGTTGTGGAAACTGGATAGATTAAACCATTATACGATACTGACTTCCTTACTGAATTTCCGGCAGCATCACCATAAGTTTCAGCTTGGGGTTAAATGAGAAACCTTATACAAAGCATACTTGTCATGGATTCTCTCTCATCTGATGTGAAAGTGTCTGTACATTGCCGCTAGTGTGTGTTTTGTGTTCCTTGAGCTGCCTTGGATTGGCTTTGTGGTTAACCGCAGCCCTGTATTGGATAAGCAGTTATTGAAAGTGGATGGATGAAATATGACAGGACGTTTGGATAGAACACTCTTATAGGACAATGTAGCCATACGAAAATGTCTTTTGGGCCTCTTTCTTGAAATAGCTGAAGTGCTTAATGCTTAATTTGCTGCTGTTTGTGTGTGTGTGAATTACGGTTTCATCCTGCATCAGTTTTTGTTCCCAGGGATAAAGAGTTAAGATGTCTTTCTGAGGTTGAATCCCCAATACAGTAGGAAGTTGCCAGGTGATTGTGCGTAGTATTAGTCTAAAGCACAGATCTGCCACATAAACAGGTTTGTACCCTGGCCTTAAGCAACAGCCTAAAGTGACATAAGAAGGGCAAGGCTTTTGGTCTTGGCTAACCAGGGAAATCTGTGCATGAATCAGTTCTTTGGTTATGCAGTGTCACAGGGAATCATTGCTTGCGCTTGGTCACCGATCTGTTTTGGCAAACCAAGGGCCTGCAGAAAACTTTTGCCGTTTTATTATATAAATAATTCTAGTTATCACTTTTCTCGGAATATTTTGTCCTTGCTTGGAGGAGAAAAAATATATAAATCTTCCCCAGGTGTAGGTGTGTGTTCTCGGCTACAGTTCCTTTGGTTCGACAGATTAAATGTGCAATAGACCTTTGCCATCTGAGTAAGCGGAGTACAAATTCAGGCATTTCTGCTATAATATGACCGATGTCTTTCTGTAAAAAAAAAAAAAAACAAAAAAACCTTGAATTATGCAAAATCTCGCAACAGCAGGGTTACGGGAAAAACTCGACTGTGGGGCAGACCATTCAAAACCTAAAGTACACCATTTTGTTCAACACACTTCATGATTTTTATTTTTTCCTTGAAATGTTAGTGGTCTAGATATGTGGTGTAGGGATACAATACAGAATCCTTTAACATGCAAGGATTTCATGCGGTTCTATTAATCTGAACGGTTATGATTGATCAGTATTGAAGTGCCTTAGTTTTGTAGTACAGTTAGACTCTAGGCAACTAAAGTTAAGATCTTAAAATGATGAAATCTTTCAGTGATATTCAGTAACAGTGATGTGACAGGCCCAGTGATTTCTGAATGCTTAATCCATTTTTGGATTTCTTTTTTCCCTTCCCCGTTTCCCTTGTTAAATTTGAGCTCAGTTGCAGACGTATTGTAGATGTTTGGACTGTTTTCCCATTCTGATTTGTTTTTCTGCATTACCCCCTAAAAAGTAGCACTTCTAAAGCAGAGCATATGGGGTAGCCAAATATCTAGTGTACTCCTCCATGTTCAGGCACATTACTGTACTAGGCGAAAAGTCAGCGCGATGAGGTTAAAGTCACGTACAAGTAAACGGAAGGTCTGCTTTATACAGGGATCTTTCCCCTGTTTACCAGTTAGCATTTACATTTAAATGAAAGCTTCGTTATGAACTTGTCCATCTTCAGACTCCCTAAGGCAGCTTATCTTTGTTTTGCAGAAACATCACTGAGGGAAATGTGGGTCGGAATGGTTCTGTTATATGCACTCAGTCCCTGTTTAGACTGGGGCGGCTCAAAGAATTTTTGTTAATTTAACCATTTTCTTGCATATTTCCACTTGTCACGAGTGTTTAGGCATATCTGCATCAAGCTTTGCAAGTTTTTAAAAATGAGTTCCATAAAGTTTTCAACTTTTAATTGAGCATATTTAACTGCTTAAGCGAATCATTTTCCAAAATTTGATGTATCACCAAATCGGTTTCTGTAGCACTGGCTTTCTGTCCGAATGGTGTCATGGAGAATTCGTTTTTTTCTTCACTCTGTTACTGTTTCATTTATTTTATTTTAATCCTTAAGTTGTTTTGCAGCTCGGTTTTAGTAAAACTTGTTCATGGTTAAAGTAGTTATGCCATACATACATTCATACATAATTCAGCCAGCAGATGGCTGTATTAATTTTAATCACAAGGATTGCTTTTCACATGGTAAAATCAAATCCCCCACGCTTTAGCTATGTAAATTTGTATTCCTCGCAATCTTCTGTCAGTAACTTCCAGCGACCAAATATTGATTCTTGCATTTGTGGGGTTGTGTTCATACAGTTTTTATGAATTCTCCTCTCCGGAAACTTTAGTTGTGTTTTTTTGTGAAATGCAGGCAACCCTAAAATGTGGAACAGGGGAAAAAATGTTTCACTTCTGCCCTTTAATAGGGTTACTGGAATGACAGTGAGTTTAAATGCCTCCTGACAGACTATTTGACCACGGGGCACAAAGGTTAATGTCACCTTAACCCTGACAGATTTGCAGAAGTGAACGGGAGAATCGTAACACGACGTCGGACCTGTTCTATTTAAATATTTATTTCGCGGGTTCCGGTTTTAACTTGAAGTACTTACAGTAGTGTTAAATCTAGCCTTTCGTGGTATATATTTCAGTAGAATATTTTTATTCAATAATCAATCCTTTTTTTCCTGAAGTCGACCAGGGAAAGCTGTATTCATGCACATTTTAAAATCGTACTGCATTGTGATTATACAAGTATACACGTGAATAAAATGGAATGTGTAGCTCAGCTGAATTGCTGTTAAATTAAGAAAATGTAAACGTGCTGCTATTAGTATGTCTTGGGACGGTGCAGTATTTTCGTCTCCGTAGATGTCGTTCACGTGGTGGGGGCGTGGAGCAGTGCAGCACACCCCTCCCAAACCTATTTACTTTGTTCATATGACTCCTTTTAAAATAGACGAGTTGTTCCCTAACGTCATAATCTTCTACAACGTTACCAACAGCACTTAGTGTTATTTAGCAAATCTGTAAGCAGACCTTAAAGGTGAATATGCGCAGCAAGATGACTTACAGATTGACTTGCTCACCTGGATCCTCACCCACATATTCAGGGAACTTTGGCTCATGCAGAAGGCGGTTCAGGTATTTTATTTTTATTTTTCTCACTTCTTTTTTTTTTTAAAAAATGAATTTTACGTTTTACGACTAAAACGTAGTACAGTCTTTCCAATCCAACACTCGTCGGCTGTGAACACGTATTATAGCATTTAGTTGCCATTAATTGTATATCTAGCTTTTTTAAAAAAATTTTTTTAAAAAATCAGTCTTTAAAGACATAAGTCATGTTGTCATAATATTGGGATCTCTCCACGTGCGCGCTTCGGGATACCTGCTGCATGTCACGTACGGAGCTCTGGGCAATGCCGTGTATTTTAAGTGTTGAATTTCCCCTTAAATTTTGTTTTTAAATATGCATAGTGTTGCTTCGTTCCGCATTTTAGAAACCAGTAAATTTGTGCTTCAATTCTCTTGGCTGTCAATTTGCCGATATCTATGCATGCTACTCGCCCAACTAACGCAACGTTTCTGTTTGCGGTGTCCGCCAAAAATGCACCGTTTATACAATAACATGGCAATAACTTTTTTGTGTCTATTTGTTAGTTCGCGCAAATACACTTTCTACCGCTTTGATTAAACGCCAGTGATTAGAAAAAAATGTACGGACAACCCCTGTAACATTATATCCATGCAGCTGGAGCGCCGTCTAGCGTTCTGCAGACAGTCGGGCTCTTTGTTAGGCGTGAAATGCGCGCTTCTCTGTTCTGCAAGAGCAAAGGCCGATCAACTCGAAATATCAATAGGAAAGGTGAAGTAAGGTAGTCTGACCGTCTGTCTCATACCCTGGATATTGAGCACAGTAAGTTAAACGGGGTGGTAAAGAAAGTTGCATGTATCTGGCGCTGTAACAGTGGGCATCCGTAGGAACATGGAAGTGTAACCGACGCCGTGGCTAAAGGAATGCCTTTTTAAAAGGAGTATTTCGATACTGCTTTCATGACCTGAAATCGATGGGGGTTCGTGTTTTTGGCGAACCGGGAGGGAAGATGGGGAGATTGTTTAACGACGTGTGGGGCGCACGATCTTAGTTGAAATTGATTTGTTTCTGCAGTGTTTTTGTTGGCTAATTAGTTGGCATTAAACCAGTACAATGTGGGTTTTTCGTTTGGTACAGATTCGGAGTCCCGATTTATTATGTTAGATTTCTTGTTTCGGGAGGCTGTGAGCACCCACCATTAGCATTGTATAAATGACAAGCATCGGTCGTATGTCGTTCCTTACAATATTTGACAAAACTTAATTTATCTTTAGATAAACTGTTATGCCAAGGCATAGTTCTCGCGTGCTTGGAGATACTAAAAGTAAAGACTATATAATACTCCCACATAATGTTGATCACTATCTGTATTTGTAATCACTATCGAATGTGCACCCTGCTGTAGAAAAGTAGCAGTGCAGAACGCAGCAAGTGAAGTGAGCTGAATGGTTTTGCGTTATCAGTGAAGATGGACAAAACCAGTCTCTATTGAATTCTACCATTGGGTTTGCTGACTGTTTGACTGTTAACCTGGTCTGACAGCCCAGGATGTAATATCCAGATGATTTTTCTAATTTCTTTTGATTTAATGTGTTTTTTTCCCCTCTTCTAGTGCATCTGGAGCAAGTATTGTAGCCATTGATAACAAAATAGAGCAAGCAATGGTAAGTTGTATTTGTCAATGATAATTGGCTTTGTTTGTGAACAATGCAACTTTGCCTGCTTATAATGACTATGATAAACTTTCCCACAAAACCTTCTGTTATGTAAATTGCTTTGAAGAAATAATACTGGTAGTAATTTTTACATTTTGATTGTACCTTATGTGATTGTTGCTTATGTTCCTGTCATGTTTTTATAAACTTTTTTTTTTTTTTTCCCTCTTCACGTCACAGGATCTGGTGAAAAGCCATTTAATGTATGCTGTTCGTGAGGAGGTTGAGGTGTTGAAAGAACAGATAAAAGAGCTCTGTGAGAGAAACTCTGTGCTGGAGAGGGAGAATGCAGTGTTGAAATCGCTGGCCAGCAATGACCAGCTGTCCCAGCTCTCTGTCCAGCCGAACAACCCATGTAATAGCACTCCTCCACAGCAGCTTCCAGTCAGCGTGGCCCCCCAGGAAGGCGTTCTGCCAGTGACCCTCCCCCAGCAGCCTAATGTCTCCTCAGCGTGAAGTGCATTTTATTACCCACAGACAAAATGTGGGCAAGGAAAAAAAAAAAAAAAAAATGTCTGCAATTTAAAAGGAAAAAAAATTTAAAAGCCTGTCTTGTTTGCCATCGGTCTTCAACCTGTGAAGAGCTTCAGTGTATGCTGTTTGTCCATCCCAGTATTAGACGATCATTGTGTGAGAGCTTTCTTTTGGCTTGAAACCTCACGCTGGCCTTGTCCAGGGGGTGTTAACTGCAACACAGGATGAGGGCTGAGCGGATGGCGACGGGAGATGACACTGGGCCTGGATCCTAGAGGCAAGTCGCGGGACTGTCCCGGTCGGCTGCAGTGAATGGTCATGATGCGCGGTAGAGCAATTACCAAGGTCAAGACGAGGATCCAAGCGAGATGAGTCCTGTTTTACACGGAGGTCAACTTTGAGCCTTTCTGTTTCCTGAAGAGATGAGTTTTTAGGGGCCACTATGTTTCAACATGAATCCAATCCATAAAATCCATACAGTTCAATTTTACTCTGTTTTATTTATTACTGGGCTGCTATTTTCATAATGTAAATGAACAATGTCACAGAACCATTCTTAAAAATATTGGATTTTCAGCATTTGATATGGAAGACAATTGGTTATGCATTGATATGGCGGTGTATTGCATAATCTATTTAAATATCTGGGCAATAAAGTAAATCCTGGCATAATTCTAACACTAAAGGCAATTTGACTGGGATAGTTTAACAAATAGTTAAGATCCAGTTTGAGTGTACATTTTGTATAGTATAAAGAACATGGCACGTTTGTACATTAAACACAAGCTCTTGTCACATAAAATCTTAAATGAATCTTTGGTGAACTATTTTGATAAATAGGAAAAAGTTCATTTCTTTTGCTAGTTTCTTTATCTATGGAATGGAAAGGTAATCGCCATATTTCCCCATCTTGGAAAAAAAGACTTGTGCATCAGTAAACTACTTGTGCATATTATTCGGGTGGAGGGAATTAAAAAAGAAAAAAAAAGCTGTGAAATTGTTCAGCCTACTTTGTAACCAAAGAAGCAAACTGTGTAATTCAGTTTTTACTTTGTAATGCACATCCTTTATGTTGCTCTTTTTTTGTTACTTTGTGTCTTGTTTTTCTTCCCCTCTTTTTGCCGTTTAGCATGCTCTGCATGATCTATAATCTTCAGACCATTTTCTTACCTCATGTTTTGGTTTAGCACTCTTTATTGTAACAAAGTAGTCTGTGAACAATGGAAATGGAAAGATGTTGGAGCGAAGAGCTGGCATCGATGGAGATCTTGGATTAGAATCCTGGTGTTACAAACGCGCTCGATGGAGACAATGAAGTGAGCCGTCTTTTTGTTCATGTAAATTGTGTTTTGAATTTCATATGCAGAAAAGTTTTGTTACATTGCAAATTTTAATGTATTTAATAAATGCAACAATCAGAGTTCCAGATGGTCTTATGTGTGTTTTAAAGGAAAATCACATGATCTCTGTGGTTCATAAATATCGAGCACAGTGTTTCCTAAATGGGGAAAATTTAGGTATATCTTCAGACATGGTCTTTGTGCATTTTAACACAATCATTTGCAGTTAATCTGTTAACCCAAGAGTAAACTGGTCACTGGAGACACTTGCCTGCTATTTCATCAGAATGTAAGGAACAAAGGGTGTGTTAGTACATCTGTCTTAGCTGTTTACACAAGTATACAGTTGTGTTCATAATAATAGCAGTGTGTTTAAGAAGTGAATAAAGCTCAAAATCCTCATGATTGGCTTTTATTTCCACACATGCAAATGCATTGGGAACACCACATTCTATTCCAAATCAAAACACGATTTAACAAATTTGTGTTATTCCTTTATAGAGAGTGAAGAAAATTCCATTTTGGGCTGTTCAAAAAATACAAGTCTGCATTCTTTACAAACTCAAACATTCACTGTAAAAACTGAAACATGTTTCAAGATTTTGCTTTTCTTTGAATCACTGAACTAATATCTAGTTGTATAACCACCGTTCCTGAGAACTGCTTCACATCTGTGTTGCATGGAGTCGACCAACTACTGACATCTGGCAACAGGTGTTCCAGTCCAGGATGATTGAACTACATTCCACAATTCTTCTGCATGTCTTGGTTTTGCCTCAGAAACTGCTTTCTTGATGTCTCCCCACAAATTTTCTATTGTGTTAAGGTCCGGGGATTGGGCTGGCCACTCCATAACATCAATCTTGTTGGTCTGGAACCAAGATGTTGCTCGTCTGCTGGTGTGTTTGGGGTCGTTGTCTTGTTGAAACACCCATTTGAAGGGCATTTCCCTCTTCGGCACAAGGTAAAATGACCTCTTCGGGTATTCTGAGATATTCAAACTGATCCATGATCCCTGGTATGCGATAAACAGGCCCGACACCGTACTATGAGAAGCATCCCCATATCCTGATGCTTGCGCCACCATGCTTCACTGTCTTCACAGTGTATTGTGGCTTGAATTCAGTGTTTGGGGGTCGTCTGACAAACTGTCTGCGGCCCCTAGACCCAAAACGAACAATCTTGCTTTCATTAGTCCACAAAATGTTGCATTTCTCTTTTCTTATCTTCTTCCACGTCTTTCAGGTTTTGGTTGCCATTTTTAAGCATTTGCGATCATTTCAGAAGAGCAGGGTCAATCACTTTCTGCACTTCTTTATATGTTTTTCCCTCTCCAATTAAAGTACGCTGTACTTATGCACAGTGTCTGGATTTTCGGAGAGAACTGCACTATAACCAGCATGTACAACATTTGCTACCTTCCCTCCTTTTAAATAAGGGCCATAATTGACACCTGTTTTTTCAGAGAACGAATGACCTCACTAACTGAACTCCACACTGCTATTATTTTGAGCACGCCCCTTTCAAGTAATGATTCAGTTACACAGAATCAGCTGCATGCATGTCATGACTGTTCGGTCTGTTGGTTTTCTATTACTGTACTACACCTACTAGTAAATTATTTGCCATGTAGAAATATAATTTCTACCATAAACCGTGATTGATCAAGTAAGTGATGCCGGAATGCTATTTTGAACACAACTATATGTCGATACAGCGGGAAGCAGAGCGTCGAGTGGGAGGAGCAGTGTTGAGTAGGAGGGGCTTATGGTTAGGGTTGGAGTGTCACATGATAACGGTTATAAACCCCTCCCGCATTGCCCCGCCCACTCGACATTCGACTCCTGACTGCAGCAACATGCCTCTCTTTACCTGTATTAGTTATATTAAGATAAAATAAGGGTTTAATACTACTGACAATAAATGCAGCTTATCGCTGATTTAAAATGCTTATGTGTGAATCTAAAATTTTAGAAAACAAATACTATTGATTGATGATCGCAAGCCGACCTTGTTAGATATGCTGAGTCATCCAGTTAAATATTCTATAGTAATGCAACAGCCATTTAGGAAACGATTAAATATTTTTTTTCCGCTGCTAATTTACTACTGTTCATCCCACTGGGTCAGTTGCCTCTCTTAGCATCCATCAGAATGCTTTTTAAAACCATATTAACTTGAAGGATACAAACAAATAGATGGCTAAATGTAATCATATGGCTAAATAAATCAGCTCTTCCCTGGTGCTTTTAAGATCATATTATACACCCTTAAAAGTAACAGAGATATAAGGAGAATTTTCACTCGCCGTAATACAGCGATGTCAATTACGTAATAGCCCATGTCAGGTACAACAGCTGCGCAACTTAAATCTGAGCATGAAAAATTGGATTTGTGCGCCACCTAGTGGCTGTAAGATGTATACCATCCGACACGCTATTCTACTGTAACTGAATATTACCTTCCACCAAATATTTTTAGATTATTTTATTAGCTAATAAGTCACTTTTCTGTAAAATTTTACCTAAAAAAGTAGTCCCAACGGTTCATATTTTTATAGTATAAGTGTGGTACCATATAAAATTTTTGTGTGCAGCCGGATATAGGAAAATAGATAAACAATGTTGAAATCAGGGTTGTGCACCATTTACAATGACCTTAAAATTCCAATTCGATTTGTGAATTTGAATTATGGTTAAATACCATAATTGGATACAATTTGAATTTAAATTTAAGGATTTAAAATGGAATCGAATTCAAATAAATTCACATACATACAGTGGTGCTAGAAAGTTTGTGTGGCTTTTTGCAGTTTCTACATAAATATGATGTAAAATACATCCTAAAACTAGATAAAGAGAACCCAGTTAAATAAATGTAACTAACACATTGTAGTTGTTCATTTATTTATTGAGGAAAATATTCCACTGATACATATATGTGTGTGGGAAAAGTGTGTGAACCTTTGCTGTCAGTGAGTGGGGTGACCTTGGAGGAATCTACGCACATTCCTCCTTACAGAACAGCTTCAGCTCAGGGACGCATGAACTGCTCGCTTCAGGACCTCCCACAATGCTCTTACAGGAATAAGGTAAGGATTTTGACTTGGCCATTCCAAAACATGATGTTTCTTCTGCTTTAACCATTTTTTGGTAGAATGACTTGTGCATTCAGGGTTCATCGTGTTGCTGTGTGACCCACTTTCTCATGAGCTTCAGCTTCTTCCCTAGAGATTCAGTTTCCATCTCACCACCCCCAGTAGCCACTGAAGACTGAGACCGCAGAGTCCATCCCAGTCAGCGTCTCCCAACCATCCCTCACTGCTGCTAATGTGCTTTGTCATTTTACCCTTTCATATTACTTACAGTGACATAAAAACAACAAACCACAGTGCATCAATGCAGCAACAATACGTTAATCATTTCAGTGTGTGGCTCAGTGCGCTTAGCCTCTGTGCCTGTGATTGGAACGTTGCTGTAAACATGTTGACTCTCCCTATTACAGTCTCCTAATTACTAAGTAATTTCCCAGTAAATAAATTGTAAATTACAGTATATTACTGGATGATTACCACAGGTAATAAGTAGGTAAATACAGAGAAACTACAGTTGAAATTCCAAGAAAAATCTCCACTGTTTAATCCAGCCATGTAGTTGTGACCGGTGACGTTGGTAATAACCCAGATATAATTGTCTACTTACTCTCTCAGAAAATGGGCAACCAATTCTTAGATACACCTCCACTTATACTCATCAATTCAAGTTACTATTGTAAATATGCTTATGTTTGCAACAGCCCAAGTTTAATTACATACTATCTATGCTAGCATACACAGCATATACTGTATCTTTCTTATAAAAATGTCATGTTATTCAGAATGAAAGAACACAATATTTGAACTGTCACCTAAATAAGTTATTTATCTGTCATTTTGCATACCATGGTGGGTCTTCCCCCAAAACTCAGTGGCGGCTTTACTGACTGCAGTGCCCAACGAAATAAATGTCCCAAACTCTCTATTTACACAGAACAAAACTAGTCCCTAACCTGTTGCATAGCAATCATGTTTGACATACTGGATCGGAAACCAGACCAGCTTTCTGAGCTAACACAACCTGCCTACAAACGCCTTGCTATACAAGCTTTTTCAACACCTCAGAGCAGTACATTACATAGACAGTACAAAGTCACATGTATTGGAATAAACTATAATTGTATTTGCCATGATGTTTTACTTTTTGCTATACAGTTTATAGTTATATACTTTTTACAGTTTACTCACTCTACACTTTTAAAGACAGTATATAGATGTACAATTTCTGCAGTAAATCTATTATATATTGCAATTACTTTTGTTTTTCTAGATTAAATGACATTCATGTATTTCTTCGAATTTCTTTAGTATATTTAGTAGTATATTTAAGTGCCTGCTCTCCTTCTCTTCCTCAGTGATTTGTTGTTAGTGTTTCCATCTGTAGCCATTATAATTATCGCATTTCAATTATTGTAGCTTCCTGTCCCCCTTCCTGCCTTTTGTATTGCTGTTCTTGATGTTGCCCTATGCCTTAGTTTGTTTTGCCAGTTTTGTTTTGACCCCTCATGGTCTCCTTATTTTCTGGTTCTCTCTTTCTGTTCTGTATTGTTAAATAAGCCCCTTTTGTTGAGAGCTGCTACATGGCTTCGTCATGCCCTGCCATAACACCCAGGACAAAAGGCTATTCAACTCCTCGATTAAACTGACTTAACTTCTCTCTCTTCACTGGCTATATCAGCCCCAGACAACATCTGTATTCAGTATTTACAAATATATATTTAGCTACAATTTTTAGTGCTACAGTACTTATAATATTATAGTATTTTTAGTATTAGTGTATTATAACTTTTACATTTACAGTATGCAGTAATTTACAGTATATTTCATGCACATTCCCTTGCACTTGCACTGCAACCATTGGTGAACACTGTACCTCTGAATACTTATAATGTAGTGATTAGTATTCTTACTACCTTGCCTTTTATCACTGTTATCCTTAATTATTGTTACTATTGCCAGTTTTATTATGAATCTTCTTCCTATTATTCTTTTGTTTTGTGGTCTCATATGTTGCCGTTATATAGTTTAGTAACTAAGCTGCATTTTCTGCACTAACTATCGAAATCAGCAGTAAATAGATTCAGACGTGAGCATGGATCAGAGAGGTTTTCTGGTGATACGCACAAACAAGTAGCTTAACGAACGACCATATATGGAAAACAACTCAAACAGATATGCAAAACATTTGACAGATGTAATACATAAATAAATAACCTACAACAAGATCACGTGGCGGTGAGCTTAACGCACATGGAAGTTTCAGTTTCTGGCGATCTTTCCAAAACGCGCTGAAGCGAGTGCACTTCCTTCATCGTTCATAACATCCTAAGATCTAGCAGTGGTTGGACTTAAGGGACGATCAGGTTTACCGTTAGCGTGCAGAAACCAAAGTAACATTTTAATCCTAATTTTAATTTAGATCTGAAAATAAACACATTGCTGGCTGCCAGTAAGCAGCCCGGTCTGGGAGGAGGAAGTAGGAGGTGATGAAGACGGGCGGAGCGGAGTTTTCCTCCTGGGAGAAGAGCAAGAGAGAGATGATTACTATAATAGTCACTTAGGAAGACGCAGGTTAAACGATGACATAAATGATTCTATTTTATTTTATTTGCTCATGTTTTGGTACCCCCGTCCACGGTAATGGAGACAGAAAGTGGCGAAGGCAGGTACGTCTGCGCCGTAACGCATTTCAGCTCAGTGTCATTTCAAGGCGTACTTACGGTAGCTATAAATTATAATTAGGTTATTCATTTATTTACGCCGACGTCCGACCTGTTTGGTAGTATTTGTGCTGCAGAATTACTTGCGAAACATTATCCATTTTCGATTGATAATCCAGACAGTCGCCGGATTTTAAGCAGGTGGTTGTTCTTGAATTAAAGCTGAAATGAACATTTACCATGATAATACCGCGTTACTGCAATGACTGCAGCCCGGCATATTCAGTAACGCAGTTTTTCATTAACGGTGTAGTCTGACTACTGAGTTTAACTGCGGGAAGATGGTGACGAGTGTTTTTCAGGCTAATTTTACACAATTAAAAAATAAGAAGTCCGTAAGATAAACACTCTTTTGACAAATTTGCTCATGCAGAGTAATACGAAGAGAGCAATATGGCTTTGAGAGCGGTGCCCTGGAGAATAAGCGTGGAGGTGGCTGTTGGCAGGTTTACTTACAGGAGTCTGGATTTAAGTTTAGTTCAGAGATTTAGCTTCAGTCCCAAATTTGGCTTTTCCGCCTGTGCCATTTGTCTCTGAAAATAGTTCTTTTTTCCTGCCAGTTTTTCCCTCTTTGTTTTTACGACGCTTATGAATGTGTGTGTGCGAAGTGCGCAAATGTGCTGGGAGTTGATCTTAATAAAGGGGTCAATAAAGAAAGTGAATATTGACCATAGCGCGCTATTACGGGTCAATGACCAGACTTTGCACTGTGCCGCCGTGTATATGAACATGGCATCTGCACACTTTAAATGTCGTCTAGGTGTGTCTGTATTTTATGTCCGCAAAATTACGTGTTTGAATTCTGGCCCAGCGGTTTTAGCACCGAGGGTCACCTATATTTCTTAGTTTCTCCATAATTCAAACTGGTCCAAGAAATTTTTCATTTTAATCTTCCTAACCCCTCTTAGTATGTCAGTGTTCTACCTATCAAACTTTACTTCTCGGACAATGTTTTGTAATCATAAACCTTTTTTCACCTTTTTTTGCACTTATAATACATCTGGTTGTATACTTTTTTTTATAACATGTAAAGTTTCAGCTGGTGTTACTCAAATTACAAAATATTGTTGCAATGGGTGTGGATAGGAAAACAATAGGACGGGATATCGATGCCAGTGTCACAAAGCCAGAACCCTTTGTTTCACAACTGGTAGATTGAGCAGTAAGAATACCACATTATAATGGATTTTTTAAATCTAGTGTGTGTGTAGTAATACTCTGACTTATTACTGCTCCAAGTTGTATATCACACGCCATCCCAGCACAATAACCTCACATTAATATAACCTTTTATCACAACTATATACACTCGCCCTTCTACTTACAGAAGTAACACATTAATAAACAAGAACAAACTTGGACAGGAATAATCATAAACACTCATAACTGAACCAAACAGCCCCCGAGGCTCATGGGAACCCAAACTTAACCCCATCCTTACCCCGCTCTTCCAGAGCAGGAAGCATTGCTCACGTACACTAACCTGTAGCAACCACTACAATATATTTATACTTAAAATATATATTATTAAGTGGTGACACGGTTGTTAACACTGTTACCTCATACTTCTGGGACACGGGATATAATCTTCACCATGGCTCCAAGTATGGGGCTTAGCGTGTTCTCATCAAGTTGTGGTGGGGTTTCCTCTGGGTACTTCGGTTTGTCCCCACAGTCCAAAAACACACTGAGGTTAATAGAAGCTGCCAGATGCCTGCATGTGTGAGTGATTGGTGTGTGAGTGATTGATTATTGTGTGAGTGATTGGTGTGTGAGTGATTGGTGTGTGTGTGCGTCTTGCGATGGGTTGGCTCTCCATCCTGGGTTCTTTCCTGTGCCCATAGGCTCCAGGACCCTCACGACCGTGAATGGGACAAGTGGTTACGGAAAATGGACGGATATATATTACTAGCTTGTATGAAAATCAACACTATAGTTTCTGTAGCTACAACTTTGGTTAGCAAATGTTAATTGCCAAGGTTTGTGTATGAGTAAGTTTAAGTTGGTGACTTGATGGCGGAAGGCTGTACTTTCTGCTGTACATTTTGTTCCCTGTGGAGGATATTATTTACCCTACTGTTGCCCTGCTTCACTTTAGGCAAGAGCACTGGAAGCTCCTCCTAAGCATGAAGACCACGGTGGAGGGGCTGCTGTCCACTAACAATCCTAACGTCTGGTCCCACTATGGCGGCTTGCAGAGGTTGCATAAGGACATGAACAACATCCTCAGTCATGGCCTCAAGAACGACACGGTGAGGCGCCTTCGAAAGTCAGGCCTCAGCGGCTTGAGGGAGACGCTGGAGTTTTCCTCTTCAATCTCTAGTGGATTAGTGAAGAGCCAAGTTACTTATTGCAGAGGACCATCAGCAGAGCTTATAGAGAGGCTTTATATATATTGATGTTATCAGTAGCCTAGAAATATGGAGACTGAAATTCTTTGGTAAGTAGGATATTAAGGATGCAGAAATGTACTTTTAATGTCACACTATGCAAGACAGAAACACAGCAAAAAATTTAAAAAAACACGTTACTTGGTGACAAGTTCATTTAACGTGCCGCTGGTTTTCCAGTCACCTGTGAGATCTAGCTAATGTCATCTAGCTTAAGAAATTCACTTTTAATATCTTCACTTTTGACTGATAACATATATTACACATGTAATGTATCTGTGCTCCATGAAAAAAATGAAGCTCAAATTATCAAGATAGCATTAGTGCTTTCAACAAAATCACAAGCCAACATGGAATAGTTCCTGAGATTCATCCGATTCCCTTTGCCATGAACAATCAAAAGAATTGAGACATCAGAGCGAGTTATGAGGAGACAGTGGGTGTTTCTCAATACCAAGAAAGCAAAGATCTTGTTTGTGGTCTCGGCAAGAATGGTCTTGCTAACTTGCCTTCCAAGGATGAACTTTAGGCGCAGTGAATCATGAGATTGGTCTCATTTGGGGAGGATGCAACCGATGTATCCTTGATATTTGGGGCGGAGCAGGAATGACATCTGGGGATTTTTACCGCCCTCTGTACTTCTGTTCCTAAGTATTGGAACTAGTCTTCAGCAATAGAAGCTGACGTAAAATGCGTACACGAAAACACAAGTTTGGTGAAGTACACATATTGAGTAACACCCAATGACAACTGACTTGCAGTCTGCAAAGTGATTGGTCAAATATTTAACACATCAGGTGTTTGATGTGTAGCGTCTTTGCAAGATGGGCACAGCAGTTTTATAGTAAATAATCTGGGGAGGATGGTAATGTTCTGATCCATCAGTGGGTGCAATTTTGCTGAGAAACAGTGAGAAGGAAGAAGCTTAGTAATTAATTAGAATAGTATATTGTAGGGTACATGTAATGTCACACCTTGCAAGACAGAAACACAGCAAATTATATTACTATTATACCTGTAATTCAGAGGCTAGTTATATTATTCTGATTAGTTTCCATTAAGAATCAATGCTCTGCTGATTATCATGGAAAAGGGATCAGTAGCATTACAGTATTGTGCAGGCATTTATTTTGTATGTGATTTTTACAAATGAATGGAATGTGGTAATTACTGTTTTGTATAACAGAGAAAGTACTCCGGGAATAATGCGACGTCCTGTCATGTTGCAGGTCTACTGTAAGCAGAAAGACTACTGGCCCTTCGTTTGGTGTGTGCGCTACATCTGTCCACAGCTGGCCTCGCACGTCGAACAGGTGCCGTGTGACAACACTCCAGCAAACGATTCATAGGCTATAACTTTAAGCAGGAATGTTGCTGGATGACAACCAATAAGATGTAGTGTTTCTAAGCCAGCAATTTTGTTGGCATGACACGTTATAACATGAATTGCGGAATGAGGAAATGCCATCATAATTACGCACTAATGTACGTTACTTTTTCAACACCCTTGCTTGGCTTAACTAATTTGTTTTAAGGATTGCGGTTTATATTCATATTTTCTAGGCAGACGATCTATTTCTGGGAGGTTATGTTGCTTCACTATAGCCGATTAACATATTCTCTCCTTGTATCTTTTTTTTTGTAGTTTAATCACTTGGAGCCAGTACATGGTAATGGTCTGCTGGATGTGGGGGAGGGTCACAAGGCAGGCCGTTGGCTGCTCCACAGTCTGCAGCTTCACTGTCTGTCTGCGCAGCTGCAGCCTTTACTGAAGCACTACAGTCACACCCGCAAGTTCTATAACGGTACGGCCGCTTCTGCGTCCGCTTGCCAAATGCGCTGGATGACAGGGTTCCCGCGGGGTCTTATAAAGTCTTAAAAGGTCTGAAATTCAGAAAGTTAATTTCAAGGTCTTAAAATGTTTTAAAAACGCCCAGATTTTCATCCTAGGTCTTAAATTTAATTTATCCAAGTCTTAAAATTCTTACCTCCGTTCATTACCAAGAAGCGTTGTCCGCAGAAAATAAAATAGTAAAAGGCTGTAGAACTAATCCGTTGATCAGGGTTGCAGATATCTGGTACGCAGGTACGCTTTTCACTTGTCAACTTTGAAGTCAGAAAACAATGGAGCGATGCGCGCGCGTTCCCGGCTCGTGCACGAGTTTGGCTCGCTGTTTATTCTGTGTTCACGCGCCTACCAGCTCACACACACACTGAGCAGTATATCCTATGATCTGTGCGATAGCATTCATATCCTACGGAAATGAAAGCCTAATGATTTTTCAGTCGGCATATAGCCTATGCATGGGGTGAAAACGAGCAGGCTAGTGCATGCCAGATTCACATTCATATTCAGCATTCAGCTTTCAAACACGTTGGTTCCAATAGGATAATTAATAGGCTAGATAATGTAGAGTGGGTTTCAAATACTTACTTAAAATGCTTGTAGTTCTGTCATTTTAAGTATTTTGATTATCTGTTTTACTGTATCAATAAAAACAATGTTTTGAGAATTTCTGCTATCATTCGAATGTTTCTAGTAATGCATCGTGTTGGTCTTAAATTTTACTCATAATGGGCTTAAAAGCTCTTAAAAAGGTCTTAAATTTAACTTACTGAAACCTGCAAGAACCCTGTGGATGCTTCGGGCCTAAGTTTACTGTCGCCTATCTTAAACAATGGCACTGGTCTGAGATCAGTGTGGGCCTGTCAGCTCACTACTTCTCAATTCTTTAAACTGTGCTTTGAGCTCATCTCGCCTGTACGGAGCACCGTGTTTACTTCCTCTACCTGCTCTGGTGCAGATGACGCGTTTGTCCTGAGCGAGCCCTATGTGGTGGCCATGCTACAGTGTCTAGAGGCCGTGGAGCAGAACAACCCTCAGCTGCTAGCACTCATCGACACTGTCAAGGTGAGCATTAAAACATACATCCTCAGCATTTAAAGATAGACACGACAAAGACAAGACAAGATAAGATAAGGTCAATAACTTTATCGATCCCACACCGGGCAAATTTACTTGCCTGAAAAATAAAATATCAATAGAAAAAAATAAAAGATACTATAACAAAACAGAAATGAATAAGAAAAATGATGAAAAAATTTGTGCAAACAGTTACACATATTGCACTTATGCAGTGGATAATTGCACAGATGTAATGGCACAAATACAGATATTACACATATTGGATAGAAATATACAAGTTACATACATACAGTGGATATTGCATAATGTAAAGAACGATCATATATAGTGGACAATCAGTAGGGGAAGTTAGTGAATTTAGCTGACTGAGGTGTTATAAAGTCTAATGGCAGACGGAATGGAGGACCTGCGGAAGCGTTCCCTCTTGCATGTTGGATGTAGCAGTAGTAGTAGTGGTGGTAGTATTATTAGCAGTATTATTATTACTATTAGTAGTAGTAGTAGTAGTAGTGGTAGTACTGCTAATTATGAAAAATTTGTGCACACGATTACACATATTGGGTTATTAGTCAATATTAATTAGTAAATCTATTTTGTCAGTCATCTCCCATATCTATTTATTCCCACATTTTTCTTCTTATGCTATTTAACATCCCAAGCAGTAAGTAGAGTCTTCTCTGAGCATCGGCTATGCTCAAGAGGAGCAGTTCATCAAAATGTGTCCTGCCTTTGTGCCGCATTGCCTGTAGTATTCGTTTTATCAGTGATACGTTTGTCTATCTGCAGGACCTGGCTTTTTGCCAGAGTCCAAGTTAAGGACTAAATCCGGCATTTTGCCTCATACATTAATGACCACCGTGGCTGCCCCTGGCAGGCTTCATTGTGTGACGGTGGCTCTGTCTCCCCAGCTATGGCACCTCAGCGAGTCAAAGGGGGCGGAGCTCCAAAGATCACTCATCAGACAGTTTGCCGCATCCCGAGGTCCTCAGAGAGATGATCGCCCAGGTATGACTCCCAGATATATCTGTCCCAAGGTGGAGAAACGGTTGTAGGAGTGAATACCAGGCACACAGGGGGTGCAGCGAATGATCCCGGCACATTTCATTGTAATTAAGTTGATTGTTGACAGTTTTTCTCAATTGCTTTGGAGCATTACTCAAGTGACAATTAACATTTGCAAACAACAAGTGTAATCCCTATATCCTAATGTCATTTCTGCACATAGTTTCACACAAATTTTTGTACATGTATGTAAATGATTTTGTACAATTGTCATCATTTGGCACAATTTTCAGTTGCATTAGTTCTGCTGGTCAAAATAGATTATGTCGTTTCCCATGGTAATAATTTTACGCCCAAAACTACATATGCATGTGATCATCGTGTTAGTCACCACATGCAAAACCGTTAACCAAGCTTTCAAAATGATTTAAAAATATTCCATAAAATGCAGTGCTGTGGCATCATTTTGTTCTTGGTTCCCACGGTACATGATTTTGTTGCCCTTTTGTCGTTTTTGTTCTACCATTTCCTGTGTTTGTGTTACACGGTGCTGTGTGTCTTTTCTTTGCTGTTGTACTGTGTCTGGAGATCTGAACAGGTCACACGTACATGCGAGTGCTTTCCGTTGTCCGTGAACTTTACATACTGTAAGGTAGAGTCTTGCAGTGTGGAGACTGGTGTCTTTGACATAAATAAGTACCAGTTTGCTAATTACAAATGATCGGTCAGTGACAATGAGAAAGTGGGAACCAACTGTCATTCAGAATTGTGGAGCTCAGGAGCATATTTACACTGACATACTCACACTAATTTACATCTAGTCATTTAACTTACAGCAGTGGGAAGAATTACAATTTTATCTGTGATCCCTGGGATTTGACCCCATGACGTTTGCATTGTTAGCACGATGCTCTACTACTTTTTCTCTGTGTACCTCTCACAGAACCTCCAGCCTCTGCTGCTTCTTGGCCAGCGCTGTGGTCTCACAATGCCGACAATAAGGATTTGCCAGATCCCTGCACTTTGGTGACAACAGCCCAGATGTCTCAGTCGGGGCCCGGCACCTCGGCAGAAGTGGAAGTCGCAGATGCGAGGGGTGGGGATTTCGAGGATGGGCCGGGCTACCTTGCCATCAGCAGCCGGGCCCACCAGCTCCTTCAGAGCTCCAAAAGTTCTACAAGTGCCAATGGACACGTGGTACCTTCGACCACTACTTGGGGTACCACAGGCATGGCTCCCCGCCGCCGGTCCTCATATTCCGAGGGTCAAGGGGAGCTTGGCCGGGCCTACAAGGGTCACTGCAGGTCATTTTCTGACACGGGCCTGGTACAGGAGCGCAGTCAAGGTATGGGAAGGAAGGGCTGCCGATGAAATAGATGTGTGGTCTGGTTTGGGTCTGGAGGTATCTGCTAGGTGGTGGTGTGTTTCCTCTCATTCTGAACGATCACTTCCCCTTTTTATTTAAGCTCAACGCACAGTTTCGTTCTGCATCACTCTGTTTTCCGCTGCCTTTCCATCTCTAATCCCCTTTTCTCCTTCACAGCTGGTAAAACACGTTCTCTTTTGCTTAATTTGCCTTTATCCCTCCTTCTCCTCCATGAAGGCGGGGGAAACAAGAGCACCATTATAATAGGGAACGCGGTAGCAGGCCAGCCCGCGTCCCCGCAGTAATTCTCTCTCTCCATCCGGTATGACTGCTATGCATTTATTGTGACTGAGTCGTTTCTCCCATTATGTTTGTCATTTTTTCTCAGATTTATGGATTTGGCTGGTTGGGTTCCAGTCGCATGTGTTATGTTTCCAATTGTCTTCTTTTGGTTGCATTGGAAGTGGTGGAATAAGCCAGAAAAGTTACATTTAGCAGGTTCTGCTCTTTGTGCTTCATCCTCACGTCTTTGTGTGATTGTGTGTAATATGTAACAAGATATAACATGCAGAAATCGCATGGCAACAAGCTATGGCTGTGTTGGTGAAGAATGCCGCTGTCTTGTAATTTTATTTTATAGATATTTTGAGCATTTTTTTGCTGTTTTCACTTGATCATTTGAATGTTTCATTTTTTTTGCATTTCTGTAGAATGTACTACCCACGTCTCTGTTGATTACAGTTGTCTTTGTGTGTCTTTTAGGATCAGCTGATATTATGTACCCTGAAAAAGAATATGGCGCTACCCCTTCTTTTTACTTACAGCCTGGTAAGCAAGTGTCTATACTGACAGGCCAGGTATGTGGAACTGTCAGCTTGGTGGTTGGGAAGTGCGATATGTACCAGTGTTGACGGCCACATTGATGTATGTGTCTGTGTGTACCTGTCTTTTCAGATGGCTCACAGTTCCATAGTGTGTCAGAGGGAATCTTCCTAAAGCCGTCGAAAGGGCAGAGTCTGGTCAGCTTTCTCAATGAGCAGGACTTTGGCAGCTGCGCGGACCTGGAGAAGGTAACATGAATACTCTGGGGCTTGAGTCCCCCAGAGGATACTGGGTTTGGGTCTCAGCATGGCAGGGGTTTGTGTCCCCTTGCACGAGGACCAGAATGGGTGGTCCCTTACCGAGAATGTGGGTGGTCAAAGTCCTGTGTTTTTGGTGGTGTTTTATTATTTCTGTCTGTCTGTCTGTCTGTCTGCCTGCCTGCCTGTACGAACTGATTCTGTTTTTATTTTTTGTGCTTTGTTGTTAAGCTTATTTTAATCCCCTTCTTTTAAATGTCAAAAAAAGTACTTTTAAAACCCAGTGGTTAGAAAGATAAATAGATAGATAAATTGATTGATAGTTGACTAGCATAGGGTTGGTCTTCATCCTATACTCTACTATTTTGTGAGACTGCCAGTGTCACAGTTTCAAAATCTTTCCTTAGGAGAATGCCCATTTCAACATTTCGGAGCTACTGATCGCCGCCATCGAACTGATGAAGTGCAACATGCCCCGTGGTGAGGAAGAGGATGAGGAGGAGAATGACAACGAGATTCAGCAGCTGAAGCAGAAGATCCATCTGCGCAGGCAGCAGATCCGGAAGAACCAGCTTCAGTCCGCTGCTCGGACATCGGAAGGTGAGTGTAACGCCTGTCTGAAACCCTCACACTTTTATTATTGTTTATTTGCGCATCCTGTGACAGAAATGCTCCTTCCTATGGCTGTTTGGTTCAGTGATTAAGTACCTCTCTCAAGGTCACTTGGCCCATCTGAGACTCAGACTTGTAATTTATCGGTAAAGAGTCAATAAAAGTGTCAATTATTATTATTTCATTTGCCTTTTGCATAAGTACGAGTACAGCTAGATTGGAATCCTCCTCTTGCCCACCCCATCCTGCTCTCCATAGCTTGGGGGTCACAATGCAGGGTGAGCCAACATGCGGCAGCCTTGGAGCTGGGGGTTAGGGGTCTGGCTCAAGGGCCCACGGACATGTGACTGTTCTGCCGAGCCCGGGGCTTCCGATCACAGCCACAGAGACCTCATGTACTTCAGTAGTGGGTCAACTCCATGTGTCGATAATCTCGTGCGATTTTTTGCTCTTTTGCTCTGTCCCATCAGCTTTGCCCTCCACTGACAGCAGCGGATCTGGTTCCCAGTGTTCCTTCCTATCTGTGTCTGCTTCTACTGAAGAGGGCGAAGAGTGCGAGATGAAAGGTAATGAGAGCGAGAGGGGTAGACGGGCGCTAATAGTATTGTTGACCATTTTTAAGGGATAAAGGACATTCTGTGACCAGCTAAGTGATACTATCCAGGAAGACAGTGATCACAGCATGTATTGTGAGTCCCAGGCGAAGCCTGAGATTTGCGATATTTGGGAAGCTCTGACAAGCCTTACATTATACACTGGTTTCTTCCCAGCATGGTGAGATGGACTGTAGTTATGGGGATTATACAGAGCTCTGTTTGTTTATGAAGCATCACAGTACGGGGGTGGACTTCATCACTGCCCTATTGTTAGAGTCTGTGGAATTTGTTTCATGCATGGAAGGCATGTTGCATTTGATTTATGAGAATCGCTCTTCTATCCAATCAGGGATGCTGGCCTTGGAGTAGTAGGTGCCTGAGGATTTTTTTTAGCTAAATAAAATGGAAAGTATGAGCGAAATTTAAAGAATTCAGTTTAAAAAGCACATTATTTTGTCTTTTGCTCCAAGTTAATATAATAAGGTGTCCATTATGGTCATTAAACTTGCCCCCACGGTTCAGTCACTGTATCTTAGTGTTACTGTATTTTTATGACACATTAAACCTAACTTTTCAGCCCAGTACCAGAGACCCTTTTCTTCGACCGGGGGGTCCTTTGCGATACAGTAAATTTAACGTAATCGACTGGTTTCTGCTATGGTTACCACATCTTTAAATGATCAGGTTTTTAAATTTTAATCAACATACTCTGGAAATCACCTCGTGACCCCCACTTTGGAAATCCCTGCGCTAGACCATGCTTCAGGATCGAATGCGGATTGAGTTGCCGTGTTTAACGAACATTTAACTCAGATCTTTTTACAAACCGTAACATATAGAGCCTGGCTTACAGATGATGAGCTCTAATGCACAAACCTTACCCATTTGCTCTGGTATTTTGCTTCTCCTCTGGCTGTTTTGAAATTCCCTGGCTGGTTAGGACTTTCACGCAGAACAGCGGAGCAGAAAAAATGGACAATAACTTTAGCCATCTTTGAGTAATTAGTTATTGGCAACAGAGAAATATGAATTGTTTACCTGCCATAAGTGTGCATTTTGTGTATGTGCTTGTGTGAGAGATTTGTGTACCCTGACTTGTGGATTTACAGAAGCCTTTAACCAAATACTGTCCTGAAACAGCTATATCAACAAATTAATGATCAGTGTGGTTTTAATCTGCTCTCAGTGAAGTCCCTGTCCATTTTAGCTGCTGAGTAGGGGTGTAAATCGTAACCTTTGTACACGATATGATTTGATTTTGAATTTGTAAGGTAGCGACTTGATATGTGATAATATTTGAAATGTTACTGTAATACAAGGGAAGAGGGAGGGCTGGAGGGCGTGGGGGTCCTGCTGGACTGACTTCGGGGGGGTGGCAGCCTATGTTTTTTGGTTGCTCTGTCTGCATACGAGCTTTGGCCCGGATACACTGGCCTGATTTATGCATGTGGTCAGCTTTCCACTTTCACGTGTTTGAATAATTTGTGTTTTTTGTTTCCAAGTTTCCCTTGGAAAAAGGTTTGTGTTCCTCTTGCTTTAACTCCCTCTGCTTGCAGCCTGAGGTTTAGCCCTCTGCAGCTGTAGTCGCAGCCTTGCCTGCATTTGTTTACCATTAGATATTATTATGAGTAGCAATGACTGGTGCTGTAGGCGTTGCACATCAAAGATGCCCTTACAGTCTGAAACCCTGACTGGTTTACAAACACTTGTGAAAGAATGGCTTGTTCTGAAGTGAATTGTGAAGTGAATCAGTGAATTAAAGCGTGGCACTATAATAGGATGCCACCTTTGCAATGTCAGTTCACGAAGTTTCTTAGCTGCTAGATAGTCCACTGTCAACTGTAAGTCATATTACTGCCAAATGGAAGTGTTTAGGAACAACAGAAACTCATCCATTGAGTGGCAGACCACGTGAAGTTAATTTGCTTACACAACGTAGTCCCTGACTTAAAATTCATGTCTTTTTACAATTCTGTACTTGTTGTTATATCTCTGTATAGTATATTAAATATTACATACTTTTAATCTAAATTTGCCTTGGGTGACATTGTTTTAAATCCTTAGTTTGAGATTAAATGTATTATATCTGTGGCATGCTGTCTGCTTTTAAAGCAACATTTTAACCCCCTTAGCTATTTTGCAGTATAATTTCTGAATTAAAAATCCATTGACTTACATTTGAGTTAAGCCCCAGGAAAGAGCTATTTGGGCCAATTTAATTGCAGGAAATATGTCTGTATCTAGTGACTTAACTGGCATTTATTTGAAAAAAAAAGTGTGTTTTGGCCTGATGGTCAGAGGTGGGTAATTCCGGTCCAGAGAGTAAAAGTCCAGACCAAGATTTTGTTTCAACCAACCACTTGAGTATAAAGAGCCACATTCACAGAGTACTCAACTTTGGGTTGAAACAAAACCTTGATCTGGATTTTTACTCTCTGGACCTGAACTACCCACCTGTGCTGGTGATATAGGATTACACAGAGTTCAGTTACTACAGCAGCTTCTAGCTAGCTCTCCCTTTGGAAATAGCTGTATCTACATCGCTTTCTGACTGTAAGGGAAAAACACATAAATTCATCTTGGTTGGGCCTTCTCACATTGTGGGGAAAGTTCTTTATAGACAAGATCCAAGAGTGTGTTTTCATCTGCCCCATCTTCCTCACGACTTCCTTCCAGATGGAGATACCACCTGGTCATGCAGCAAGTCGCTCCTGAGTTCCACCTCTACGTGAGTCTCTCATCAGTCTTTATCCCACTTTCTCTCATTTTCCTCTGGCTGAGGGATGCAGGTGCATAGACCCTAGAGCAGTGTTTCCCAGTCCAGTCCTCTGGGATCCACAGACAGTCCATGATTTTGCTCCTTCCCAGTTGCCGCCAGCAAAAATGTGGAAATGCTGCCCTAGAGCATCTCTGTCCTGTTCCGCCTTTATCCCTGCAGCACGCACTCCTTCCTTCAGTCCGGTTCCGCCGAGGCAGTGGCCATGGGGCTCCTGAAGCAGTTCGAGGGCATGCAGCTGCCCAGCGCCTCTGAACTGGACTGGGTGGTCCCAGAGCATGAAGCTCCCCAGAAGGTGGGGTGCGATGGAGCTTTTGAGGAGCGTCAGAACAGTCTTTAAACAGTGGGGTGACCCTGATGGCACTCTGCCAAATCTGAATATTTATTAAAAGCCAAAATTTATAATTAGTCAGTTTTAGCCCACAATTGAAGAGCAGATTTCCAAAATTCACTTAGTCTGTTTCATAGTACCGCAAAACTCACTCAGTCTTCAAGTAATCTAACAAAGTACTTACTTTGTTAGATTACTTGAAGACTGAGTGAGTTTTGGTTCCCAATACTGTGACATATGATGAGGAAGCTTGACTTTAAGTCATTGGTTGTCAACTCAAAAAGAACAAAAAACAGAATTTTGGATGTTTTCTCTTCAGTAATATGAATGGGCAGTTCTCCTGTACTGAGTATAAATTTAGTCAATTCTTGCTGCTAACCCCCACCCTGCATCTCCTCAGCTCCTGCCGATCCCAGATTCGCTTCCCATCTCCCCCGACGACGGCGAGCATGCCGACGTCTACAAGCTGCGCATCCGTGTCCGCGGTAATCTAGAGTGGGCTCCACCGAGACCCCAGATCATTTTCAACATACACCCGACGCTGAAGTAAGTCTCACTGAAGCAAATACGTCACCTGCCACATGGGTAATGTGCAATAACTGCAATACTGCCACATGGGAATGTGCAATAACTGGAAGAGGTAATGTGCAATAACTGAATACTTGAATATTCAATACTATAATACTATACTATAGTATTCTATATACTAATATACTATAATACAATACTTAACACTGTGTGTTATTGCATTACTATTGCATCACTATTTACTACTTACTATACCTGTTATACAACTGTCTATTGCAGAATACTGTTTGTATGCATATGTATATGTCTGCACTTCAGAAGTCCCCACTGCATTTTCATTGTACAAGTAGCATCCGTGCTCCAGTATAATGGCAATAAAAGCTTTCTATTGTATTCTATTTTAAAATGTCTCTGCGTCACATTCTGTTTGACCTGTTTCCTAGGAGGAAGGTGGTTGTGGCAAAGCAGAACTACCGCTGCGCGGGCTGCGGCACACGCGCAGACCCAGGTAGCGTGCACGGCGGTTACGGGCTGCTCCTGTGTCTTTGAAAGTGAAAACATGCGGTCGCTAAGAAGTTTTATTTGATCTGCTGTAGACCAACATTGTCAGGATGTGATCTTTTGTGCTAGTTCTTCAGCAATTTTTCTTCCCAAAAAAGGTCAGAAATTCTCAGAAAACAGGTTGAATATAGTTCAGGAGGATCTTCCTTGAAAATCTGCTTCATTATTCATTGTTACCATTTAGCTGTTTTTGACACTGCTGTTGTCTCAATGGTAACACTGTATGCTGCATAAAATGAAAATAGTCTGTTTTAGCTTAATGCAATACTGTTAATGTCTTCTTTTCAAAAACACTATATTAAGGAAATGCATTATGATTAGGTAAAGGTGATCTTTTTGGCTCCAAAAGACCCGAACTAGAATAAGAGGATGGATGTGTTTTTGCCAGTCAGTAGTCCATCCAAGTCAAAACAGAGTCCATCCATTCATTAATTTTTCATACAACTTATCGATTTGAGGGGAAACAAATAATGTATTAGTATACTCTTACTTAATGTATTAATTGACCAGAAACTAAGTGTTAGATACGTATTGAACCCATTTTCACTCATTATTAACAAATCATAATGGTGCATGTATTTCATGCAGGAACTATATTTGTTCATGATTTGTACTTGAGTTGTTACTGAGTTACTTGTGCTCCCTCGAGTAAAATGATACCAGTTTATGAAGTATAGGGTCATGGTATTCGGTGCAGCCCTGAATATGGTATCTTCCTTTTTGATTTCGATATAAAGGGTACATAAAGAGAATGCGGTACTGCGAATACGTTGGCCGCTACTTCTGCCAGTGCTGCCATGAGAATAAGCAGGCCGCGGTGCCTGGCTGGGTGCTCCGCAAGTGGGACTTCGCTAAACATCCAGTAAGCAACTTCGCCTCGGACCTGCTGGCTAAGATCGCAGGAGACCCCTTGTTCAACCTGAAAGATATCAACTTCAGCCTCTACAAAAAAGTCAAGACGCTGGACGCCGTGCGGGTGAGTCTGCCAACAGGTGTTGCCAAACACAGGCTTTCATTGTGCCTGTTTGCTGACCACATGCATTCAGCTTGACCTCTGAGATGTGTTTGCATACTTTGTACTTCAGCTGCTGAGAGTTCAGCTCGGCCACATGAAAAACTTGTTCAAGACTTGCAGGATGGCTAAAGGGTAAGAACTCTCCTGTTCATACCTCTTACTACATTACTGGGACATTGGACTTCCTGTGACTATTGTCTTGTCATCTGTTTGATCCATTGATAGGTTGCTGGAGCAGTTTGATAGCATCCCATGTCACCTGACTGAGGACCCTCACCTCTTCTCTATCAATGACCTCAGTGCCGTGCGTCGTGGAGAACTAGCCCCTAAACTGAGGGAGTTACTGCGTTTAGGGAGCGTACATGTTGGTATTTGTGTGGTAAGACAACAAAATTATATGATTATCGCCGCCTGCATCTACCCTGAGCTACCTGAAAAGTTACAGTAGTTTATTCATGCCAGAAGTATAAAAAAAAAGTATAAAACGTGTATCGTTCTGTCACATATGTGTTATAGCCACTGCTTGCCTCAGCTTAGGGGAGCATTTAAAGCAGAGTTCCCCAATTCCAGCCCTTGAGGGCAGGAATCCAACACGGTTTGCAGATTTCCATATTCAAACACACTTACTAAAGCTGGTAATCGGTAATTAGCCGATTTAGGTGTTTGTTCAGCAGGGATATCAACAAACTGTGTTGGATTCTGGCCGTCCAGGACCGGAATTGGGGAATCCTGCTGTGAAGGAGCATTCTGCAACATTTTTTGTTCTTTATTCTTTTTTGTTCTGGTTTTGTTTGCAAAATTGCAAAGGTTGGCACATGAAAGTGAAAATGTCATGTAGCTTCTTTTAGAGAGTAGTATTAGAAGAATGCAGTTGTAGGGCAGCAGGATAAATGTCACAATTAAGTGTGTTTGTTTCGATTCCCCACAGCTTTGCCAGGCAAAAGGGTTTGTGTGTGAATTCTGCGGTAATGAAAAAGACATCATCTTCCCGTTTCAGCTGAATAAACGTCAGCGCTGTGAAGGTGAGCGGCCCCTGCTGGTCACCCCGGTGCATCTCTGAGGGGCAAAACGAAGAGGTTGCTAAATGTTCTCAGTAAAGATCGTATGTTAGCGTAGGTAGTAAAGGAAGAGTACAGGATGCAGGACAGGGGAAATAGAGGAAGAGCAGGAAGAATAAGATGGATGCAAGAATGAGGGAAAAACATGTGGGACAGACAAATTATTTAATATGCAAAAATTTGAAGAAGTGACATGTAGTCAAAGGGGGGAGGATGGGCTGAGAGGGAGAGGAAAAGCCGTTGACTCGGTATGAAAAGGACAGGACGGAAAAAAGAGTCACCAGAGAGTGAAAGAACGGGTGAGATATTTTTGACAGACAAAATTTTTGTCTAAAGGGGGAAAAGGGGAACTGAAATATGTGTATGATGAAGTGGGAGGGGAAGTCCATTCATCCATCTTCTGGAACTTCCTTTTCTCTATACTAGTGTCTCCCAGCCTGGTTCTCGGGGACCTGCAGTTCCCTCCGGCCTCCCTAAAAACGTGGATTGTCTGTGGGTCCCTGAGAACCAGATTGGGAAACACTGCTCTAGACCAGGGGTCACCAACATGGGGCCCCCAAGGAACACATGAGTTGTCCTCGGACTTGTTCTAAAAATAGCAGAACTCACCAGTGAGCAGCGTCTAAAATTTAATTTTGTCCTGTTGCTATTCTTCTTTAATTGCATTTGCATTCATATAGATTTGAAAATGACAATATCTAACTAAAAAAGCATTTAAAACTTGTTTATTATACATGATTTAAGAAGAGTGTATCAAACTGGTAGCCTTTCGTATGGCTCAGTACCTGTGAAGTAGCTCTCAGTTTCAAAAAGTTTGGTGACCCCGGAAGGGTGAGGTTACTGTGAGTCTCAATAGGGAACCTCTGTCAGAGGGGGGGCAGTCATTAAAAATAGAGAAATGGAGAGTCCCTTATGTAGATTCCTTAGGGGATATTCCGGATTTAGAACAACAAGGAGGAAGACACGTGTGTGTGTGTGTTCATATATATATATGCACACACACACACACACACCACTCTATATTTTAATTAATTATTTTTATAAATTTTTAAGACATCAGTATACACATCAATTAGGAGACACTGGGAACGACCAGAAACCAGCCAGGTAAAGGGCGGAAGTGACTTCCTAATGCCAGAGATGACCGTCAACTTATCCGACAGTTTCTCATGAATCATAGGATGACATCAAGTGACCTTCAAAAGGAATGGGAAACATTAAGCAAAGGTGTGAAGTGCACTGCTAGAGGAGTTCATATCAGGCTCTTAGAAGCAGTACTGAAGTCTCGTAAAGCAAGGAAGAAACCCTTCATTAATAAGAAGCAAGGAAGACCCAGGTTGGCATTTATTAAAAAATATATTATTCACATACACCCATAAGTGGTCAAAAAAATATATTATTCACACACACCCATAAATAAGGTTAGGGCTGGGTAGGGCTTAAGGTCATCATGTTGGGATTAGGGTTTTCCACATAGAAATGAATGGATATATAGCTTCATATAATGTGTGCAGGCTGACCGTTGCAGTTTCAAAATAGCTACCAGGCTCGAACACTCTAAACGGTTCTGTTTTTTGCCCCTCCCCTGCACCCCCCTATGCATGACCCACAGTTTGAATACCTCTGATATATAATCATTAGCCCATTACAGTTCTTTCATGTCAGTGAAAATTTTGGTCATAGTGCAAAAGAGAAATATATAGAATATAAATATTGAAACATATAAAAATATAAATAATATAAATTACATTTTCAAACATGGACATTAAAACATAAACACAGGAATACAAGTAATCAGCTATTTGATAGGGAAATATTCTGTAAATTGTTATATAAGTGGAATATATAATAAATGAATAAGTGCCTTCAGACCTACATATCACAAGGACTCGGAGAACTTAAGTAAAAACACATTAACTTAGCTTAATTTCCAGAAGTTCCATCCAGTATTTCTAGAAATTGTACAAGTTAGTGAGTGTGGGACGAGTACGGCTTAGATAGCTGGGCCAAATGAAAGGACTGTCCAGGGAATGGAATGCTGTCGTTTCTAACAGCGCCACATCTAGTTTTTTCAGTTTTCTTGACCACTGATGGATGGTCTTTAGCAGGGAGTAACGTCATGCGAACGGCCAGAATGGTCTGAATTCTGCGAAAGCATGTTCTGCTGCAGGCTGCTTAACTTTGCCCTGACTTCTTTCTTACTTTCCCATTTCTAGCAGGTTACAGCCTGTCAATTTTGCAGTACTTAAAACACAAGTGAATTCAATCCAATTGCATGCACCATATTAGTGATACAGTACTTTGATAATGGGAAGCACGGTGACCTCATACTTCCAGGCTGTGGGTTGACATCCCAGCTCTGCTCTGTGTGTATGCGTTTGTATGTTCTTCACTGTGTTGCATGGGTTTACTCTGGGTATTCTGGTGCCATCTTGCCGTACAAAGATATTCATTAAGGCTAATTTGTGTCTGTAAATTGCTCATAGTGTGTGTGTGTGTGTGTGTGTGTGTGAGAGAGAGAGAGAGAGAGTGTACTGGAATCCCATCCTGATGTGCCCCAGCCCTGGGGCCTATGCTGCCCCCCCCCACCCCCCGACTCATCTGAGCAACTCACCTGACAAGGATGTGGGTAGAAGATATTTGGATGGATATTTTTGCATTTTTGTTTCAAATATCATGTGCTACTATGTATGATGAACATGTGTGTCTGTATTTTATTGCATGACTTTAGAAGCATTTTTATTCATGCTGTGGCCAAACACCAGAAAGATAATGTGATCATGTGATAATGTCTAAGTGCCTGACATTTCTGATGGTTTCCCGTATATAATTTTATATTTGATGAAAGTGAAAATCTGTCATTTGTTGCCCAGAACCTGAACGTTAAAGGCCATTGCGTTTCTCCGTCTTGTTTACCATGTTTTCCTCTGATCCTGAAGCTTTTTCTTAGCCCTACAGAATATATGTACACGGGCATGATCTCTGACCCGGGCTGTCATCCGGCGCATTGCATTGAAGGGGTGTGTCTCCATGACTCTTTCAGAGTGTAAGGCCTGCTATCACAGAGACTGCTTCTCCGGTGGGAAGGAATGCCCAAAGTGTCGGAGACTTTCGGAGAGGAGAGAGCGTCTGGCTCGGAAGAACATGGAGGAGCAGGAGGATGAGGGAGGAGGGGAATAACCGATAGGAGAAGACCAGCTGCACAGTCTAAAAAAACTCACATTTCCCCATTTATCAGCAGTATTTTTGTTTGTGTAAGTTTACACAGATGACGCTTGGAGCGAAATATTTAATATTGTCAGCTTCCATTTCCTTTCACAAAATCACATGGTCTTCTTTAAGAATGTGGTCATGTGCATCTTTATAGGCCTTACGATACTGTTTGTGTCTCATTTGAGTTTTATGTAGTTTAAAATAATGTGAACTGGTGCCACCTTCATAGATGCGCGTTGGTATGCACATTCATTCCAGGAGTATTTAAGACAGTGTGATGTAATGGTTCTTCTCAGGCAGCACTGAGAAGCTAATAGCTGCTCAGATTCTTCTAGGAAGAGTGGGAAGAGAAGTGGGGCCCTATGAATTGGGGCATCCTGTATCTCTTTTTTTTGCTTGGTTGTACCAGTCTCTTTATTATCTTCTGCCTTTCTTGGCTTGGCAGTGATTTGCACATGTACAGAATGCACCATTAGTTGAAATAAATACCTTGAAGATTTAATTGTGTATATCTTAAGACAGATTTGAGCAAGTCTAATCAGACAAGTGTTGGCAGTAATGCTTATGACATCATAATTACCCCTTTGAATGTAACCATGCAGTCATGTTAAGAACAATGTTACATTGGTAATGTTCTATTTTTGATACTCTTTATAAATAATCCTTAAAACGTTTATCATTGACATTAAAAGATCAATCTTATTATTTTGAGGATGTTACTGTCCTGTTAATTTATCACTGAAATTATTATTTTTGTTTATTAATTTGTACCTTTGTATTTGAGGGGTTCAAATGCTATTTCAACTTTGCAGTAATATGGTGCTAACAGCCATTCTTGAATATCTTCCTGTAAAGGAAATTAGTTCATTAAATGTAGGATCCACTAGAGCAGTGTGTCCCCGATCTGGTTCTCGGTGATTTGCAGGTAGTCCATGTTTATTGGGAGCTGAGAGGGAGCAAAAATCTGGATTGTCTGGCAGAGAGCTGACATAGAGCAAAAATGTGGACTGTCTGGCAGAGAGCTGAGAGAGCAAAAATGTGGACTGTCTGGCAGAGAGCTGAGATAGAGCAAAAATGTGGACTGTCTGGCAGAGAGCTGAGACAGCAAAAATGTGGACTGTCTGGAAAAGAGCTGACAGAGAGCAAAAATGTGGACTGTCTGGAAAAGAGCTGACAGAGCAAAAATGTGGACTGTCTGGCAGAGAGCTGAGACAGCGAAAATGTGGACTGTCTGGAAAAGAGCTGACATAGAGCAAAAATGTGGACTGTCTGACAGAGAGCTGAGACAGCAAAAATGTGGACTGTCTGGAAAAGAGCTGAGACCGAGCAAAAATGTGGACTGTCTGACAGAGAGCTGAGATAGCAAAAATGTGGACCATCTGTGGGTCCCTCAGGACTAGGTTGGGAAACACTGCACTACAGGATTATATATGAGGGCGGATATTACATCAGAATTTTAAAACACAACATTGTCATATACATTTTATCACAGGGAGCACGCGATGGTAAAACATTTATGACTTATTTGCTCATTTTACTCACTACATAGCAGTGACTCAAATAGTTCATACTTTGACATAATTTCTAACTTAATTAGAAAATTAACTTAATTCTAACATAATTTCGACTTAAAGTATTAAAGGTATTAAATTTGCATATAACAGTACAGTTGAGTGCTTGAAGCATATTTGTTACACAAAATCCGTAATGATTTTCCTGTGTTTTCAGTTTAATTTAGAACTCGAGGAATGGGTCATTAATGATACATCAAATCAAGGAACATGATTAATGTTCTATACAAATATATAAAGTATTGCATATATAAAGTATTGTTCTAAAACATTTTAGGATTGAAATAGCTTTATTATTCATGATCACACCACATACTGTAGTGTTAATAAAGCTAATCAGTTCAGGAAATTATAAAGGTATATAAATAGCAGAGTCCAGAAGTTGGATGGGGATTTAGTGTATTGCAATCTATTGATAATACAAAAACAAATGAAGAGGACGTGGAGAATAAACAGGAACCGATCAATACTGCGTCCAGTACACTCGCCATCAGCAGAGTTGTATGAGTAACTAACATTGTTGTAACAACGTGAATTCATACTTATTTTATGTATATTTGTGCTGATAGGACAAGAAATTATTGTGCATTATAATCTTTATATTCTATTCATACTTCATTTGCGGTATAAAGGTTAAAATACAGTGTAATTTCTTGTCATAGCAGCACATAGCAAATGCACATGCAATATGTATGCATTTGTGCTGTTACAGCAATGCATTGGTGCACATATCGTTTTTAAAAGTGAATGCGTACTTGCATGCCAGTTATGTACCTGTTTATAAATGTTTATACAGTATTGTACTGTATAGTGTAATCATCAGAATAGAGGAAATCAGCAATAATATACATTACTTAGGTGTGCATATTGTAAAGATGGGTAATCATTTTTATTTATTCTGAATAAAAAGGTCTGAAGGAAACTCCAACTTGATAATTTTGTTTTAATTTGCATAACTGCTTGACACTGAGATGCCACACTGCCATTTCCACGGTCAAAGTTCTCCAGTACCAACTGGTTGGAGAGCTGTCCTAAGTCCAGGCAGTCGTTAAACGGGTAAGTCGTTAAGTGAGGAGTGTCTGTATACAGTTGTTTGTCTTTGGTGATGTCTTCGTACCCTCAGCAGTAGTGGTGTAGATATCTGTATCCTGTTCGCTAAGTTTTCGAGGAAAGCGAACAAGCCAGACCATGTATTTAAAAACAAGGATCTTGACCCAGTGAGGTACTGTGGAGTGGTTGGATCTGCACAGGATTTTGGTAATGATGATAGTCTCCAGAAGCTGAAAATAAATGAATTGCAGGGCCTCGATGACATCTTACCTATGGTTTTAAAAGAGATGAGGGATATTATTAGCCAACCTTTAACTTTACTATTCCAGAAATCGTTATCTGCTGGTGTGGTACCTTCTGATTGGAATCATGCTAATATAACGCCCATATTCAAAAAAGGGGATAGAAGTAATCCAGCAAACTATAGGCCAATTAGTTTTACTTGTGTAACTGGAAAAGTAATGGAAGCTATAATCCAATCAAAAATGGTAGATTACCTGCATTCAGATAACATTCTGAGGGATAGCCAACATGGATTCAAGCTCATATTTAAGCTCAAAACAACACCAGGGTGGGTGGTGCAGCAGATACAGCACAGAGCATATTGGCCTAGGTAGATAGGATCAGAGCTAGATAGGATTTAAACCACTCTGAGCTATTAGTTGAATTCTCCCCAAACAAGCTTGATGGACCGAATGACCTCCTCTCATTTGAAAATATCTTATGTTCTAAGGCTTGCTACCATCAAAGCCAGCCAGACAGAGAAGATGACATCTAAAGACACAAGAAGAGAATTCTGCAAAAATATGTCTACCTCAAGGTCCAGCAGCTAAGTACGTGTTATTGATGTTGGAAAAAATGCTTGTTGTTCGAATAAACTTAAAAATTTACTACAGAGTGGAAGTGTATTTCCAGTACTAGGTAGCAAATCATTCATGATGAGCAGGAATACAGTGTAGCCCAAGATGAGAGTGGCACGGTCTACAGCCTTTGGTGGCAGAAGAAAGCTTAAGACGTCCACGATCATGAGGAAGCAGCTGGGGATGAGGAGGTTCACGACATATACGTGGTGGGCCTGCGTCTCATGATCATCTGAATGGAAAGAGAATAGGAGGAACAGTAAAAGAGTACATGTCATTTTTGCAGCCAGATGAATGTTTTGTAATACAAAGTTGCTTACAGAGAGACAAAGTGAAAGTCAATATTCATGCATCACCACAGAACCACAAAAGTCAGCAAACAGGCGAATGCAAATGAGGCTGCATGCTTTGATTTATTGAACTAACACAGGTGCGTTGTCTCTGTTACCTTTAGTGCAATTTGGCATGCATATCTCACAATAAAGCAGTAAAATGAATGTTGACGTGAATAACACAACCCAATGATTACTGTATTATTTATGCAAATGTTATGGGTACACGGGTGAGTATTTTCAGGCCTGGTAACTAATGTGAAGCCTATTTACATGGAGTTATAAATATTACTTCCGAAAATCCTGTGAAAGAGCCACAAGAATCGTCTTGTTGTACACCCCGCCAATCCAATTTTGACAGCATCTCCACACTTGGATAAAATCTTCACTCTGTTTACAGTTGCAAGCAATGGAAACTGTATCAGAAGCTGTCACTCAGCATTTGTTGGGCAAGAGCTTAGTAGTAAGGCCACCCACTTCAATTTACAGCATTCTCTAAAGAGAAAGTTGTCCATATTAGGTGGAGACCAGGACAGCACAGTGACTGATAAGGGAGTTACCTATGCAGTACTTCTTGAGTTTCCTCTGCATTTTATTGGCCCTATACCAGGGGTTCTCAAAGGCTGGACCGAGGTTCAGATACTGACCAAACCGTAAGTTAATGCAGACTCTGCTGATAATGCACCATATGAATAATGCACCATATGAAAGTCTTCTCAGAAGAGTGGCAGCTGTTATAGCTTAAAGGGGTGACAAACTCCATATTAATGCATATGTATTTAGAATGGGATGTCATAATAGTTCCTGTGGGTGTAATGGCCAGGTGTCCCAATACTTTTGTCCATATGCTGTATATACTGTGATATTTGAAAGTCTGTGAGTCTCTTGTGATATTATACAACTGACGTTTTTGTCTAACATTGTTATATAATCTGATTTTTATTACTAAAATATATGTTTAAGAGACATAAATATTCTAATAAAAATAAGTTAACCTCTTGTTCTAGATAAGTAGAATGAAATAGGTCAGTAAATGGTCAACCGTTTAACAGCTAGGGTAGCACTCTCATAAATATATATAAAAAATCTAAGATTCTGAAATATAAATTAATAGGACTTGGACAACTTGACATAATACAATAAAGAATTCTGAGAGATGCACGTTTGCACACAAAAATAACGTTTATCAAAACACTGCTTCAAGATCTGAAGAGAGCTGTTCATGCCGGACAAGCATCAAACACAAAAGAAACGCTGAACAGTATGTAGCTGGAGAAGTAGATGGAAATAAATGCACTAGAAAGAAATAAAATTTGAAGAAAGTGTCAGTTAGACACAAAAGATGGTATGACTGCCATTGATGGAATATTTCTGCTTTATTAGATGACTTACTTACATGAGTAAACGGAAGTATAATAGGCTAGTCGAGACCATTCATTATGCTTAGCAGGGCTTGTACATGCAAGGTTACCAAGTTTATTTTCCATACGTATGGCTCTTTATTCTAGCATCATTGGTCAGCTATAGTCACTATAGCCACGCTTGAAGCTACGTAAGCTATCTGACCTAGAATGTAGAAAGTGTGAACTAATAAGCTAATTTGTCATTAAATACCCAAATACCCAAATACCCAGCTAAGAGATGGCATACAACTATTCTCTAGATTCCAGAGGGTTGTTTATGAGGGTGAATATTACATCACTTTTTTCAAAAACAACATCGAGAAAGCTGTCATGCAGCTGTTGTCAAAACGATGCCAATTACAGGAAAAGCAAAATAATGCAACTGAATTGTTGAACACGTAAATATAAATCCTGGAATTAGGATAGACTGGATTTTGACATACAATGGAAATCTACTGGGAAGACCATATCACCCAAAAAACAGTAAAAGAGATAATACTAAAGAAAATGAAGAGGACATGGAGGATAAACAGAAACCGATCAATGATGTGTCCAATCTGGGTCCACTCGTCATCAGCATGGCTGTCTGGGAGGTGTCCCTCTGCGTGACTGCGAATGGCTAGGAGGTCCTCACTCAGTTTCTTCAGCTCCTCTACAGCTGGATCCGCCAGTCTTGTCCTGTCTTGGGCCTCAGTATCCTTCGCTGGCTCGACTAATTTCATGGCATCATGCGGAATGAAAAAGGCTGAAGAAGCAGGAAGAAAAATTACAAAAAATTACAAAAGCCATAGAGATTCAAGCAATTTAGAGTATGCAAATTAGAGAATTCAAGCAACTTAGGGTATGCAAATTAGAGGATTCAAGCAAATTCGAGTATACAAATTAAAGCATTCACGCAAATATGTATGGCTACATAGGGTGACCACCTAATCGAAGTCAGGGGGACACTATGAGCTACTTCAGGTTTTACAAAATACTTTTAAACTGAAACGCCCCTCTGCTTGGCCAATCAGCTCAATTCTTCTTGTGTTTTTACTGGGTTGTTTCTTTGATTGAGAGACTTATCCAGCTGTTTCACATTAACATTAGTGGCACATTCATGATTATAGGAGACTGACCAATCAGCACACAGCAGGAACTCAGTGCTTAAGTGAAATCCAGGTCTTTTAATTGAACTTGTAGTTTACAAACCCTGTCCTAGCTCAAAGTGTCCCCACTGACATGGATTAGGTGGTCACCCTAGGGCAGCGTTTCTCAACCCAGTCCTCATTGACCCCTAGATGGTCTGTGTTTTTGCTCTCTCCCAATTGCCAGGGAATTAGGAAAGAGCAAAAATGTGGACCGTCTGGGGTTCCGCAAGGACTGGGTTGAGAAACCCTGCCCTAGGGTAACATTATATAATTCCTTATTGTGCAGCTTATATACTGTAAATAATCCCTACATAACCACACATAATTGATGTATGTGACATATTAGAGAATTACACTTGTGTTTGCATGATGTCTTTGACGTCTTCATACCCTCAGTAGTGGTGGAGTGGGTATCTGTGTCCTGGTTGCTGAGTTTCTGAGAAAAACAAACCAGCCAGGCCAGGTATTTCAAAACAAGGATCTTGACCCAGTGAGGTACTGCGGAGTGGTTAGATCTGCACAGGATTTTGGTAATGATGATAGTCTCCAGAAGGCTTGCTACCATCAAAGCCAGACAGACAGAGAAGACGACATCTAAAGACAGAAAAAGAGAAAAGGTCTAGTAGCTAAATATGTGTTATTGATGTCAAAAAACAATGTTATTGAAATAAACTTAAAAATTTACTAAGGAGTGGAAGTGTATTTCCGGTACTAGGTAGCAAATCATTCATGATTAGCAGGAATACAGTGTAGCCCAAGATGATAGTCATCTTGAAGGTGGCACGGTCTACAGCCTCTGGTGGCAGAAGAAAGCTTAAGACGTCCACGATCATGAGGAAGCAGCTGGGGATGAGGAGGTTCACGACATACGTGGTGGGCCTACGTCTCATGACGATCTGAACGGGAAGATACAGGGAGGAACCAAATTCTAATACTAACATATATTGAGAAATGCGTTACCCATGATAACTAACATAAACTGGTCTACACAAAAATCAATCTCAACAGCTTTCTAGAATTTTAATCTGATTCCTTAAGTTTCCTAATATACCACATTTTCACTTCTAGAATACTCACATGGTAGACAATTGTGTAATAAGTTTCATTGTAAAAATTGTATTGAATATCTTTAATAGCTTTGATGTCTAGTAGTTCCCACTCCCCAATAGTCGTCATCACCAGCTTGGAATTTCTCAGCATCTCCTCGCCTGACATGCTCATATCCACCTGAAGGTCATAATCTGCAGAGTCAGAAGAATCTTTTCTTATACATAATCTTCATGGAGGTCAATCTTATGCAGTATATTAAGAGGCAGTAGCCATATGTATAATTCACAGTACTGACGATACTGGCCACAATAGGAAGATTAAACGGCACTGTAACCAGTGGTAAGTCATGATGAATTAATTTTCATACACTCACTGACATTGGCACACGTAAAAGAACTAAGTCCCGTGTGTTGTTATTACTGGATAGTTTATTTCTGGTACTTGACTAATCATATTCCAAATTGGATTAATTTATTTTCTCCCATAATTCTGAGGCTGTTCACCATTTACAAAGATGGGATTTTTTTTTTTTTTTTTACTGTAGCCTGACAGTAATGCCAGTCTTTGTCTATTTTGTCAGTATTTATAATCAGTCGTAAGTGCATTGAGTTTAAAACATATAGTATAATACTTCTATGATGTAGCTTTCGGATTATGATTGGAATAATAACTGAAACTCATTAATACAAATATTCTTTGAAACTGTCTATCCATCCATCCATCCATCATCCTCCGCTTATCCGAGGTCGGGTCGCGGGGGCAGCAGCCTCAGCAGGGAGACCCA
>JAODKC010000591.1:0-10347 GCA_026777985.1 Mormyrops attenuatus
AGGCCTTTTTGTGATCAATTTCTCTTGTAGCTTCCTCAAAGAACTCAAGTAAATTAGTTAGACAGGATCTACCTTTCTACCTTTATAGTTTAAGCATTAAAATACCACGCCCACACGTTTTAAACACATGTAAAACAGTAAAAGTATTACAACACACTTTGCAAACACATATGATATGTGGATGTTGGACTAAGGATATTAGTAACATAATAATAATAGTAATATAATGTATATGGATATATACACATCTCTCTCTCTCTCTCTCTGTATACATAGTGGAATATGTAAAAATAAAAACATTTTAAGCTCAGTATGGGTATGATTGGGAGCCATCGTAGGGCTTAAAACAAAACGAAAAGTTCACAAAAAGTTTGCTCACAACAATTGGACCACAAGCAAGGTACGCGATAGGCAGAGAACTGTCCACGATAAAGCGGGGGGCACGATAGCTGAACCATGTTATAGCGGGGGATCACTATACAGCCATGTGGCCGGATTCCCTGAGGGTGATCTGGCTCGCAGGATTCTCATTGCTGAGGCCCTCAGTAGCTGGACCAGGCCAAGGGGATACCGATGTAATACCTGGCTATGTAAGATAGATGGCCATTTCCAGAGGGAGAGACTGGATGGTGGGTCGGCATGTGTGGTCCCCAACTGGGATCCCAACGTGTTTCATCGTGTGGTGCGTGCAGTGCATGCTCCCCAACCTAACCTGACCTGATTATTACTACTGTTATGAATGTTGGGTCGAGCAGGGAATTAGGAATTAGGATCCAGGAAAGGGAGAGTTGGGAACGAACGGTTTATTAGGCAAAACAGCGAAACGACGTACAAACGGCAAAAGGACTTCACTGACGGAACTGGGGATATATACTCAGACGTGGACTTAAATATACAGGACTGGATGGAAACAACAAGAAACAGCTGGTAACAATCGGGATTTCACACGAGGTTAACGTAGGGGGCGTGGCACACAGGAGGATCAGATGATCGGGCGTGACAATTACAGTTGAGTTGTATTATTATTGCAAGTTCTCTGGCTATTTATAGCAGTGATGCACAGGCCATGTAGCTGGTGTGCTCTGGACCTAATGCTTGGGATTGACTCATTGGCATTGTTAATATTTACATTCACACAGAATGTTTTTTAATTGCAAATGCAATAATAACTGTTGCAATGTGCCACCCTGCATTAACTTTTAAAAAATTAATTTATATGAACATGTTCTAGCTTTGTTTTTGAACGTATATATCAATTTACAGGATGGCCTAATCATGTAATTATGAACATTTCATTTTGCCATACTATTTTAATGGTAATTTGCTGCATAAATAAGCAATTGCAAGCTTTGATGATGTCATCAACTAAATTCTACAGTTCAAAATAACTGTGAATAAGTCTTTGAGTTGGCAAACAGATCCACAATTTACCTGAAAGATTTGATGTGAGCTAGACCCCCGACCTAGAACCATTCATACCCTCCCTGCTTTTCATAATAAATGTATAATCTGCCCCCCAAATAAAGCTAAATGATATGCAAGCCAGGTTAGGTCAAGAAGTAAAGCATGGGAAAATTATTTTACAACACAGTCTGTAAAAGCCAGTTCAGGCATCTAAGAATTCTTAGGCATCTAAGAATTTAACAAGGATATCAGGCCTGTGTTCTTCGAAATGGGGAAGTAAAAGAAATAACTGTTCCTTCATCACTTTTTTTCTTCCATGAAAAGGAAGTTCGAGAGAAGTTTTGTTTCATTGTATTTTATCACGGTCAGTGTGTAACCAGTATTTACTCAGAATTGCTTCTTATGTTTTCTTTGCCTATTGGGATATTCCTCTCAGTGTTAGTGGAACATGAAGAACACACATTTTCTCTCACTTAACTTTTTAAGTGAATGGAAAAAATGACTATTTACAGAGAGGTGCACATATTGAGAAAATAGTTATCATCTCTAAACATGTCAATTACAGATGATGTAATCTTCAAACATTTTTATTTTGCATTGCCAACTAAAATCTCTCTAAAGTGTAAAATCAGTTTCATTTGAATCATTTAAATTTAGATCTTTTGAAGTAAGTTGGCTCAATAGTTTGTTCCATTTGTTTAACCGTCTGGGCACTAGGGGTAGGAAACACACTTTCACTGACTGGGGTATGATCACACATTTCTTCAAATATCATAAACTTAATTCATGGCAAATAAATTATTTCTAATATATTTGTTTTGCCATTACACTCATCTTTATTTTAATGCATATTGTAAATACGTCAGATTTTTGTTAAGTTTGTAATTTGACATCAAAGTATAGACACTGCAAAATGCAGTTTGGAACATTTGCAATGGTGGCAGTTTGTTTTGATCCCAGATATCTGATCACCGAAGTCTTGGATACATGAATATGACTAAATAGTGTAGTTGCAACATTCAGTTGGATAAATAAATAAGAAAAAGCTAACTCATGTCACTATTTCTGGTCTCCTTCCATTGAAAATTTAGGAGGAAGTGCGGCTATTTAGAATGCGAATAGCAATCTTCGTGTCTGGGCGATGATGCCGTCGTCCCCAAAGGGTTAACTGAATCTAGTTGATGCCCACTGAAGTAAGCTGAAATCAGGATTATATCCACTGACTGGGGAATCTTGTTCCAATAGCATGAGGCATTATCCTGTTGAAAACATCCTTTCACAAATAGATACACTGTTGCCATTTAGAGGCACCTGTCACTGGTACTAATGTTCAGATCGTGTGTTATTCAAGGGTATTAGTCCCATTTTTGTACATGTTGGTACTTTGAGGAAGAACCAAAGTGTGCCAAGCAACAGCCTCACAACCGATCCATTCCCTTCTGGAGCCAGTCTGACCTGCCAAGCAACTTCAGACAACCCATCCCCAAACTATAGTGTGGACTCTGCACCCACCGTCCAATACAGAGGACCAGGGGAGCCCTGGTAAATGCAGTTAGGGTCAGGTTACATAACTGGCAGTTGAGGCCCTCTGGGAAAGAGCTGCATAGGGCTACACCACAGAGAGAAGGAACAATTGTGGAATCTACTCTAAGCACACATGCATATCTTCACTGCCAGGGATGAGAACTGCACTTGGATCAACCTTGTCAAACACTGGACAGACACCGGTGAGGCTCCCCCAATCAACCTATGTCACCATTATCTGCAGCTGGCGAAAAGGGAGGCCACTGAGAAAAAGATCCAAAAAGTGGCAGCAGCAGGAATCATAGAGTATCTGCAAACCTGTGAGCAGCCTCTGCTGTCCTGGTCCAGAAGGATGGTAGCTGGCAGTTCTGTGTGGTCTACCTCGGCCTGAATGCCATTAGGCAGATTCATATCCTTTACCCTAAAGCAATGATGCCCTTGATGCACTAACAGGTTCCAGCTAGTTTAGCTCTCTGGACCTCTGCAGTGGGTGCAGGCAGGAATCCCCTGGACTTAGTGTATTGTCTATCTAGATGGTTTGCTAGTGCACACCACAGGATTTGATTAGGTTCTGGACAACCTGTGAGAGGCTTTCTCAGGAATAAGGCAGGCTGGCTTGATTAACCCTTCCACGTGTCATATGCTCCAATGCAGGTAATGTTCCAGGGACACATCATTGATGGCAGCAGTATGTTGACAGATCTGGAGAAGGTGTCCATGTTCCTGGAATGACCAACCCCAGCCATGTCAGCTAACCAAATAAGGAACTTCCTCGGTTTGGCTTCCTGCTACCATTGGTTCATTCAAAGATTTGCAGCTATTTGCAGCTAGAGTAATCCTGGTCTAAGTAGTGTGATGTAGAATTTTACAACCTTAAGGTTACGCTTATTGTCACCCCTGTTCTGGTATTCCCCAAGCCTGCGGCACCATTTCTTTTGGCCACAGATGGCAGTAATACTGGGTTTGGAACAGTCTTCTCCCAAGTCCAATGGAAGAAGGAATGAATGGTCAGGTATATCAGTCATCGGCTAGTCAAAGTTGAAAAGAATTTTTGTGTCACTCACAGAGAGCTCTTGCAAGTGGTGGCAACACTGAAGACATAGACCAGCACTCGGTGGAGCAGTGTGCAGTGGTGGCTCCTGTCATTCTGGCATCAGCACAGAGGATGCCAAGTCAGACCCAGACTTTGCAGACAGCAAATCCCAGCATCATGTCAGCAGCAAAATCTGAGGATCTGAGGATGCCACAGAACAAGCTCATGCCACAGATGCTTTGTTTCCTGGCAGCTTCTTGACAACACCTCATGATCCCATACATGCTCTTCACTGTATGGGTAACTCCACATTATATACTCCCTCCTAGCTCCTTCTTGGCTAACAGCCATGCAGACTACTTGGTAAAACTAAATAGATATGGAAGATTTGACTTTCCCCCTTCAAATCCTTACCAAGAAGAGCTGGCCAGGGATCTCAGAAATGGAAGCATTGTTCCACGTCCCAAAAGCGGCCCTGTCCCTGAAGATGACTGCCCATACACTGTCCAAACCAGTGCATTCAAAGAAGACCTCAGCACGGTGTTGGTGCAGAAATTTGAGGGGATCCCTCAGAATAGCTTTGTGTTCCTTCTACACTTGTCCGCTTTTTTGGTTACAGTCACTGGCAGTGAATGGATTGTTAATAAATATGTATAAAAACACACACATGAAAGTTACATAGTGTGCATTGTCCCTCATAGTTTAATGCTTGAAGAACACTTAACTGGATATGTCTGCATCGTTGAGGTTTATACTTATTAGTCCATTAATTCTGTTTTGTACTTTAAATGGACACAGTACAGTCATTATCAGTAACGCAGAACAATTGCGAGTATTATAACTAATACTATCGCAAAAGGGACTCCAGAGGCAGCTGACGGTTACTGGCGGGCCAAGTGGAATGCGGCTTTGGCGGTCACGGAGGCAAAAACTCGGGTGTGGGAGGAGTTTGGTGAGGCCAAGGAAAACGACTTCCAGACAGCTTCGAGGCGATTCTGGTCCACCATTCGCCGGCTCAGGGCGGGGAAGCGGTGCAACATCAACACTCTTTATGGTGGGGATGGGGCGCTGCTGAGCTCAGTTCGGGACGCTCAGTTCTGGAGAAGCAGGTCCGTCGGATTGTCGAACCTCGGATTCAGGAAGAACAGTGTGGTTTTCTCCCTGGCCTTGGAACAGTGGACCAGCTCTATACTCTCAGCAGGGTCTTGGAGGGTTCCTGGGAGTTTGCCCAACCAGTCTACATGTGTTTTGTGGATCTGGAGAAGGCATTCGACCGTGTCCCTCGGGGAGTCCTGTGGGGAGTGCTCCGGGAGTATGGGGTGCCGGGCTTCCTTTTAAGGGCTGTTCGGTCCCTGTATGACCGGTATCAGAGCTTGGTCTGCATGGTCGGCAATAAGTCGGACCCGTTTCCTGTGAGGGTTGGACTCCGAGGGTTGCCCTTTGTCACCGATTCTGTTCATAGTTTTTATGGTCTATTAGAATTTCTAGGTGCAGCCAGGGTGTTGAGGGTGTCCAGTTTGGTGACCTCAGGATCAGGTCTCTGCTTTTTGCAGATGATGTGGTTCTGTTGGTTTCATTGGACCGTGACCTTCGGCTCTCACTGGGACAGTTCGCAGCCGAGTGTGAAGCGGCTGGGATGAGAATCAGCATCTCCAAATCTGAGTCTATCGTCCTCAGCCGGAAAAGGGTGGAATGCTCTCTCCGGGTCGGGGAAGGGGCCCTCCCTGAAGTGGAGGAGTTTAAGTATCTCGGAGTCTTGTTCACGAGTGAGGGAAGGATGGAACGGGAGATCGACAGGCGGATCGGTGCGGCGTCAGCAGTGATGCGGGTGCTGCATCGGTCTGTCATGGTGAAGAAAGAGCTGAGCCAAAAGGCAAAGCTCTCGATTTACCAGTCGATCTACGTTCCTACCCTCACCTATGGTCATGAGCTTTGGGTAATGACCGAAAGAATGAGATCGCGAGTACAAGCGGCCGAAATGAGTTTCCTCGGCAGGGTGGATGGGCTCTCCTTTAGAGATAGGGTGATGAGCTCGGTCATTTGGGAGGGACTCAGAGTAGAGCCGCTGCTCGTATGCATTGGGAGGAGCCAGATGAGGTGGCTCGGGCATCTGTTTAGGATGCCTCCTGGACGCCTCCCTGGTGAGGTGTTCCGGGAATGTCCCACTGGGAGGATGCCCCGGGGAAGACCCAGGACACGCTGGAGGGCCTATGTTTCTCGGTTAGCCTGGGAACGCCTCGGGATTCCCACGGAGGAGCTGGGTGAAGTGGCTGGGGAGAGGGAAGTCCGGGTTTCCCTGCTGAAACTGCTGCCCCCATGACCCTACCTCGGATAAGCAGAGGATAATGGATGGATGGATGGATGGACTATCGCAAAAGTATTGCATGGAATGCAAAACTATTTAAAAAAATATTTTCCCACCCTGACCGCTTAGGCGCACCATACAAATGTGACGTTGTTAATAGATCATTTACACAAAAACCAGAAGTACGTCAAAGACGTGTAAACTCATGTCCGCTTTGCGCGTTGTTGACGACAAAATGTATGCCGGCAGAGTGTTTTCCACATGTCTTACTTCGCTTCCCAAGTTCACTGTCGCTGATGTGGTGAGGATTGTGGAATCAAATTCTATATCAAAAGACATCAAAATGGGTGCAATTTCTTCCACTAAGAGTTCATTCACAATTACCAAGGTAAGTAAAGTTTAGGATTGCTATGCTAACTAACTTTCGCTTCAGTACTGGTGTTTCCGACCGGGTGACGTTAAACTGTGTGAAGGACAATGTTGTGTATGTCTAATATAAAATATAACATAACGTAGTGAAGCTGTAAAATTTGTTGTTAAATGAAATGATATGACATAACTAACATGACATAGCTGTGTTGTTGATTTCTCAGTGAGAGGTGCAGTGACAGATGCTGTGTTGTAGTGCTGAATGAGATAACGTACGATAGTGAAGTTGTGTATGGTACAACATGACTGCTTTAATATTTTTCCTTCCTCTATGCGATTATAGTATCAAGTGTATTCGAGGGACAGGTTATAGTAAGATCTAGATGCTTCAGATCAATGAAAAAGAGCGAGGAGCCTCACAAACTGGAGGTTTCACTATAGACAGAATGCCAGTTGGCAAAGTTCAACAGTTTCCCGTTCTTGTGGCTGTTCACTGTTCTTGCTGCGGTTGCAGTACTTTGCATAATTTTCTTTTGTTCCTTATTTACTTTTCACTGAAAGTTACAGTCTTATGCTCTCAAGTAATGTAACTGCATAAGTACGGCTTGAATGTAACCTGTTGCATTTATTATTGTGTGTAGATATCACTGGAAGCAGAGAAAGCAAATTTGACAGCCTCCTCTTGCAGCTGCGCAGCTGGTAAAGGGTTGTGCAACCACGTAGTTGCACTCCTGTACCAGACTGCGCACTATTCACATCTTGGTATGCAGGCTGTTTCACCACCTCTGGCCTGCAATAGTGACTTACAAAGATGGCACAGACCAAGAACACAGGTGGGTGTGGGATAAAGCACATATCAAGGTTATATTCTAACAATGCTAGTTACAAATTTTCTATCATTAGCATGTCAGTTTGATTTCACAACAGATGCAGACCTACAAGAATTCTAAATTATAATAACTATATATATTTAAGGGAATCCATCCTGAACCAGTGAGTGAGCTTGTTGTGCAAAAGCCAAAAACAGTGGGCAAGAGCGGTCTGAGGTCTACATTGTACAAGGCATATACAGGTGACAAAAACTTTTCCTCTTTAAACGAAGCTTTGTGAAAGTAATACTGATTTAAGAGGTTTTCAGTTCAATCTCGATTTCAGTGACTGAATTGGTGTCTTGTGTGTTTCTTCTCTCTTATTTCTAGGACCACTACCTGATCCTGACATGATGGCATCTGGAGCCAAAATGAGCCAGTTGCAGCCCCAACCTCTCATTGCTGTGGTATTAGGTGGGTTGCATGAGATGGAGCTAAGGTAATTTAAACTTGGACTTGTCCCACGTAGATCACCAATGTCGCATCACTGTCCACCTGTAACATCCACTGAGCTCATCCTTCACCACTTGGGTCCAGAGTTTCTAGCCCTTCCTTTGATGCAGCATCCTTTTCCTACATTGCATTTTGTCCAGAGCTTACATCAGTTTATGCACATCCAATTCCTGCAAGTGTCACCACAAATGTCCAGCGAGATTGAGAAAGGAACCAGGGAGCAGTCCAGATGTCCTGTGTGGGCATAGCTACGTTGACCTAGGCTGACTGCAAGTCGTTTTCGGGATGTATGCTGTTATAGGGAGGGAGGTGCAGAGCAGGAGCGTGCCGCAAAGGCACTAGCTGCACAGATGATCAAAGGTTCCACAAAACAAACAGCCGCAATGAAGCGTGGTCTGCTGATGGAGTCTGAAGTCCTGGCAAACTATGTTGAAGTGATGGATGTTAATGTGCTGCCTGTGGGATTCATTATTCACCCAGATGCACCACATCTCGGGGCAAGTCCAGAGGGGAGGGTGTCCTTCAGAGTTGCCCCCCCTTTGGACTTGTTGAGATGAAGAGCAGCACAAAAAATTATGTCTCCCAGGTTGCTCACCTCAATGTAACCTCTTTGCTAAATTGACCTGAGCGCTTAAAAGGTGGAATGATCAGCTTAGCTCCAACATCAGCAAGGAGATCTTGGATAAGGAGTCCTTTATCAGCCATAACATCGTCTCCAGGTTCCAGCAAGGGAAGGACTCCACTGATTCTTGTGATCTCCTTATCAGAGATGCAGCCGGTATACAGGGGTGAGATGAATTTGATCAACCCGTTGGGAGCAACTCCAATCAGCCCTTTCAATGTTGTCCTGTTCTTGTAATGTGAGAATGTTTCTGGCTGTAAGGTAAGGGATGAGGATGTCTCCAGGGCGATCTCTGTGCAGTCCAGTATGACCCTAACATTAGGACAGTATCTCTGGAATTTCTTGCCAGGGTCATCCTTAGCAGGATCCGTGATCACTTGCCCCTGGCTAAGGGGCATAGTGGACTTGACCTTTTCCCTGCTTATCCAGATTGGAAGTGAGGACAGCATGACGAAAAGATAATTGGCCCAGGTGATGGTCACTGCTGACTGTGGCAATGCTCACATTAAACATGTCAGCAATGAGTTGCTCCTTCATGCCAACAGCAACCCGCATAGAGTACATGAGGAACTCATGTACCATTCATTCCATATATTCCAAGTTTCATTGTATATATATCGACATTCATTCCATATATTCCGAGTTTCATTGCATATATATCGACATTCATTCCATATATTCTAGGTTTCATTCCATATATATCGGCTTTCATTTCATATATTCTGGGTTTCATTCCATATATTCCAGCTTTCATTTCATATATTCTGGGTTTCATTCCATATATATCAAAGATGATTAAATATTTCCTGTTTGGCCATAATATATATATATATATATATACAGACACACACAGACACATACACACACAGTGGTACCTCAGAACTCGAACTTCATCCGTTCAGAACTCGGGTTCGAATCCTAAAAAGTTCAAGTTCTGATTTAATTTTCTCCATAAGAAGTAATGGAAAACCAATTAATTGGTTCCTGGCCCCAAAAAAATTACACCTAAATATGTTTTTTTTTTTGCATTTAAACAGGAAATGAACAGCATAAAACATATACCAAACACATCTAAGCACATTTATCAAAACAGTAATTTGTAAAGTAAGAAAATAAATGTATCCAAACAATGTGTAAAGTTAAAAAATAATTTTTCAATAATTTATTTTTTTAACTCAACTGTGGCTACCAATAAAAGATTATCCTAAAAAAAAAAATTGCAGTGTTAATTTTTCGCAAACACAGCGCCAACACTTTACGCCGTACGTAAATTTTTTTTCTTAATGGCTTCCAAAATGATAAAGAATGTACCCCAACACTACCCCAAGCCATGCCCCAATACTAGACTATGCCATGCGGTCCATTGTTTATTTTTATTATTACTCTGTATTTGTTAATTTATTCGTAAATCGCAAACTTTTAGGTTGTAACATTTGGTACCCTTTGTTTCCACTGAGAGATGCGCCGCGTGACTCATTTCCCTGCGTGTACAAGATATCTTAGGACGGCATTCACAGTTCAACTTCTGAGATTCAGATCGCGTTCTAGGTCATCTTTTTTCGAACTGGTTGGTTCGGCTTTTAAGAAATTCGAGTTCTAATGAGTTCGAGTACTGAGGTACCACTGTGTGTGTGTCTATATATATATATATATATATATATATATACACATACACACACACACACACACACACAGTTGAGGACAAAATTATTAGCCCCCCTATGAAATTTGAAGTTTCTTCAAGATTTTCCAAAGTGCATTTTTAACA
>JAODKC010000592.1:0-10342 GCA_026777985.1 Mormyrops attenuatus
TATTGTGTACTAAAACAAAAGCATCACTGTAGTATTGGGTAAAATATCTTTAGAGCAAAATCAAATAAACAGACAGTGGGCATAAAGAAATTCAAAAGTGTTTGTTAACCACCATTGTTTCTTCAAAAACGCTTTGAGTTTGATTTTCTTGTGTACACCATGTTTGGATTGTCACGGTACAGCATCCAGCAGTAGTCGGCCATCATGCTTTCATTCCAGAAACCTTGGTATTGATCGTGCTTTCATTGTGAATGAACCACACACATAACAGAAACTGTCTGGATGATTAATACAATTTCTAGGCATGATAAGAACTGAAAGCCAACACAGTTGATGCTGCCTGTCACCGCTGCCTTCGATTTCCAGGACGATGACCCAGAATTCAAACTTGAGAGTTTAATTTAGTATTTCTTTTGCAACACTTCGAGAAATAATAAAAATTTGTTGAGAAGCTTACATCAGCAAAACGAAACCTGAGGTACAACTACCTATGGTTCCTGCCAAACTAAGCTGTATACACAACACATGCGCATGTGCTCTATAACAATTGGTGTTAATCTGTTTTTCAGTTTTAATGTTCGATCAGGGCTAAAAGACAAATTAATTAATGTATGTCGTATTATAAATGTGCCGACAGACAAAGCATCTTTATAGGTAATGAAGAAAAAATGGAACTTGCAACTTAGAATGTGTAAAGACTGTATGAAGTCCAAATATCGTTCAAAATACGTACAATAAAGGCATGTGCTAAAACACATTCAGCCTGTTAAAAACATGTAAACACTGACGTCACTACATGCGAAACAGATTGCGCAGTTATGAGCACACAAAAGACTATAAATTACTCCGGACATGTGTGCAATTATGTATGGGATTATGAGATGCCACAGTGACCTTCATACGGAAAAACTTCACATGTTACATGTGAAACACTGCGTAGTTATGATCACACAAAACGCTGTAAATTACTCCGGATGTGTGTGCATTTGTGTGTGGCATTATGAGATGCCACAGTGCACACAAACACTTCATGATGTACCTGTGAAACAGGATGGGCAGTTATGAGCACACAAAAGTGGTAATTACTCAGAAACAGATTGAGGTCCAAATATATTATGGTACAATAAAAAAGACTTTCGCGTGCGTGTGTATGTTTCCGTATCACATTCAAGCGGTTATATTTGATATAATAAATAGATACAGTTGATGTCTGCAACAATCTGTGTAACCTTATTCAGTTGTAAAAGTTACAGCTAAAAGATACATTGATTTATGTAAAAGACCCTGGCATGACATTAGCGCGGTATATGCATTATACATTTATCACAAACTAAAAACGAAGTATTGTTAATTTGAGGAGTCCAAAATGTTATGCAGTGTAATGTGTAAAGTTCAACCTTTTGTTATAAAAAGAATAATAATGCCACAGTGCACCTTGTACGGAAACACTTTGTATGCTACATGTGAAACATTGCGTAGTTAAGAGCACACAAAAGACTGCAAATTACTCCGGACTTGTGTGCATGAAACAGGATGTGCAGTTATGAGTAGACAAAAGTGCTAATTACTCAGTCTGTGGCTGTGACTGTGGGCGTGTTCTGATGTGACAGAATAAAAGTAGACACACAGATCCAGGTGAATCAATTGATTTTTTTTGCCATGTGGAGTGAACGTATTACTCCACTCCACGTTTTTGATTTGCGTTTTGAGCGGTTAAACCTGAGCGGACAAAAGAAAAGAAAAGTTTCAAGTTCAACAACACTGTTCCCACTGAGATTGATGGAGAGTTATGACCACTGTGTTATGAAAGATATGCATTGCAAAAATAATTTTTACAATAAGCGTTACGTTTTCATGCTTTGCTACCTTTTAAAGACCAAAACCTTTTATGTTTTGACGTTTACATTTAAGTTATATTAGTTCACACAAACACTTGACACAGGCGGAATCGTTTCTTTCTGGAGGTAAAAAAAAAAAAAAACTTTATTTGTCCCCGAGGGCCAATTTGAGGCATGTACAGCAGTGTTGCACAGACATAGAACTAGACATTAAACAGAACAATAAACTAGAAAAAGTAATAATAATAATAAGAATAATAAAGAAATAAAGTAGTAAATGTGCATAACTGCAGTTGCAAGTAGGTATTTAAATAATAAAGTGGTACATGTGCATAAGGTGCAAAATTGCAGTTGCGGCAGGATGGAGAGAGCAAAAAGTTATGATGGAAAGAAATGTCAATTATGTGCAAGCTTGTGCCCAGCATCAGGGATTAGGCTATGAACTGAAAACTAGGCTAGATAGTGCCGCTGCTGGCTAGCTTACTTGGGTTAGGCAAGCTGAAATTGCATAGTGATTTCTTGCTGATGCACACAGGCTATAGGCTAGGATTTAGAAGCCGTTTGTCAAATTGATTGAAATGTGGTGCGTGCATCATGAATGAAATGTATCATTAATGTTGGTCGGACTAGCACCTGATCATGTAATCACCGTTCATGGATAGCCAACATGGCTGACAGAAAGTCGGATGAAAGTAATACGACGAGTCACAACGACACTGTGAACTAATGTACATTGAAACTAGGCCTATATGTAAATGTGTGTTTATATGTGTACTGTATATATATATATATATATATATATATATATGTAAGGCAACTATATTTAATGCTGCGCTTTCTTACTTTTTTCCCTTTTTTATGGTGAAAAATGTGAAATCTGTTTAAATAAACTTCAGCAAGTGAACTGTAAAACGGGCATGTTCTTTCTACCTTTTTTTTGGGATGAGGGCGGGCGCCAAAATTGTTGTTGCATACCCCCCAAAAAGTGAGAAGTTGCGCCCCTTGATCCAATTATTTTAGAGCACACCTTGACTGTCCTCTGCAGGCGGGCTCTGTCATGCAGAGTGGTGGCATGGAACCAGCAGGTTACCAAGAATGTAATGACACTCTCAATGAAGGAGTAGTTCTTGTTGACTCCAAAGCTGCTGAGTTTCCTCAGGAGATACTGCCGCTGCTGGCATCTCCTTAGAATATCTTCAGTGTTAGAGGCAAGCCTGAGCATACAATCAAAGATAGTGCCCAGATATCTGTACTCCTCCACAAGCTCCACAGTCTTCCCATGGATTGTGCTGGTGTCTCCTGCTGCCAGTCCCCTCTGCTGGTTGGAAAAGGTTACCAACATCTCTTTTGTCTTCTCCACGTTCAGCTCTAGTGAGGCATGGTCACACCACTTCACAAACTTGTGGAGCATTGTGCTGTGGTGGTGAGTAGGGCCAGAGAGCAGAGACAGAAGAACAGTGTCATCCGCATACTTGATCAGATAACAGTCAGGGTGGGGATACCTGCAGTCATCTGTGTAGAGGATGAAGAGCAGAGGTGAGAGGACACAGCCTTGAGGAAAGCCAGTGGAGGAGAAGGAGAGGTTGGAGATGATGTTGATAACCAGCACTCTCTGTGTTCTGTTGGTTAAAAAATCTAGGATCCATAGCTGGTCATCCAGGTGGAAGCGGGAGGATAGTTTCTCTGCAAGGATATGTGGCTGCACAGTATTGAATGCTGATGAAAAATCAGCAAACAGAAATCTGGCTAAGGTGTTGGGATGTTCAAGGTGCCTGTGTATGGTGTCCATGATGAATAATTTTGCGTCATCAACCCCTCTACCTGCCCGGTATGCAACCTGGAGAGGGTCCATCAGAGCATCAGTCACCTTGTGGCTCTTTATGACTCTCTCCATGGTCTTCATCACAAGTGAGGTCAGAGCCACAGGCTTAAGGTCGTTCAGAGCCCTTCTCGCCCTGAGCTCTTCTTAGGGATGGGGACCACCGTGGAGTGCTTCTGTCACGGCTATGTCACGTGGGCCAAACACCACACTTAAGGAAAAGGGGCAGTTATAAAGCAAAACTGTTTTAACCCAATATGTAGCCTAATCACGAAGGCACACCAGTTAAAATCCCAAATGACCACTTTGCCCCAATAAACCTTGTAAGCCTCAACTACACCACCTGATGTAAAGATAGGGCACCAGGACCCTCCAATTTGGTTCAGACTGGTTGTGCTGGTATGAGACAGTCCATACACCTCAAACACCTGGTGGCTCGTATTTTACCAATTTATTATACAGAGAATAAAAGCATGCACAGTATAAAATGCCAAGGCTAGCAAATGACATACAAAAGCAAATAGTAAAAATCAATAAAAGAGTCCACTGTTAAGTCGGTGGGGCCAGGTGATGTCCGTGCGGTAGATGGTACCCAATAGCCCGTTTCCGTCCGCCTGGGCCTATAAGGGCGACACAAAGGCAGGGCGAACAAGCACTGATTCTGCCCGCGGCACGACAGGTAAAAAGATTAAACCAAGGGTTCTACCCCACAATGCCCATTTATCCTTTTGCTAAAATCACCTTATAGAAATACTGAGATTGTACAGCTCAGCAAAAAAAAAAACACGCTACCACACGCTTTCCATCCCCACAGGGCACTGCAAAGATAATCACACAAAAACGAATCGAAACCCCCGTGCACACTCACTACACCAGCACGGTATCGCGGTATCTACTACAGGGAAAGTTGATATCCTAATCCCTACCACCCCTTAACTACGTAACCCTAAGATGGAGCCCAGGTCGGGCGCTGACTCGATGTATGGATCTGCCCAGAAAAGGGCTTTCACTTAACTCAACGCGGGGAAAGTGCCCAGTTACTCCCCCCCTCCGGCGTCAAGGCAACTCCCTCTCCGACAGGGTGTCTCGAGGCGTGATCGCTGCGTCTCTTCTCTCCCAGCGCTGTCTTTCTCGCAGGCACCTCTCTCCCGTGTGTCTCCTGCGCATCTCTTCCGGGTTCTCTCACTCCTGGTCTCCTCACTCCAGGCTGTCCTCACCCAGGCTGGCCCGCCTCCCAGGTGTGCTGTCCGCGGTCTCCCACCGGGGTGTTCTGTTCTCCGGTGTCGGCTCCGGTGTCCGCCGTCTGGTGTCCGCCGTCCGGTGTCCGCTGTCCCCGGTGTCCGCGGTGCGGTGTCCGCTGTTTGCCGTCCGTTCTACCTGTCCACTGTCCACCCTCCTGCGCTGTCTGGCGTCCCCTGTTCTGCTTCCGGGGTGCCTCTTTTCTCTTGTACAATCCCTCCTCCTTCACATTCCCAACCAATCCCAATTCTCCGTAGATAGTTCAGGTGCCGCAATTGCCAAGGCAATTAATTAGTCTAGCAATCCGGGCTGGCGTACCAAAGTCACGAGGGTACAAACGAAACCCCACATGCCCCATAATGCCCAAACCCCTCCTAGTGCCCACGTGACACTTCCATAACTGGGGAACTGTGCAGCTCTCTACTGATCTTTCAAACAGGAGCTGGAACATGCCCCCCAATGATGTAGAACACGGCCACTAATATTGTCTGGGCCAGGTGCTGTGTTCTCCTTGGTCTTCTTGAGGGCTCTCACAGCCTCCTCGATGGTGAAGGTGAGATCTGTTCTAGGAGGCAGAAGGGAGGAGGTGTTTGTCTCAAACCTGGAGAAGAAGGAGTTGAGGTCATTGGGAAGGGATGCTGGGCTGCTGCCTGCCACCTGGATGGTCCTGTGGGTGGTGGGTGCAGTGTCACAGGTGCGATATTCTTAATTCCTTGCCAGACTGAGCGGAGGCATCCTTGACCAAATTTTTCCTCCACCTTGTTTTTATACCTCAGCTTGGCATTTTTTATGGCTCTTTTCACCTCCTTGTTAACCTCCTTCTTCTCAAGATTTGTGCCGGTGAAGAATATTCTCTTCTTTTTATTGAGAATTTCTTTAAGTTCCTTAGTTATCCAAGGTTTATTGTTGGGATAAATTATTACATCCTTAATGGGAATGATGCTGTCTACACAGAAGGTGATGTAAGAAGACACCGTGTCCACTTGTTCATTGATGTTACAGGAGGAGGAGAGGATGCTGTCCCAGGCTGTGGATTCAAGACAACCTTACAAGGTTGCAATGCTGTTGTGGGTCCACTGCTTGATGTTTTTTACAACCTTCTCTACTCTCCTTTTGACTGGGTTGTAGGCTGGAGCTAGCAGGATAGTGTGGTGATCAGCATTGCCAAGTGGGGGAAGAGCAAAGTCTTTATGTACATCAGGCACATATCCGAAGCATTTGTCCAAAGTCTTCCCTTGACGGGTGGAGCGGGTGATGTACTGCTGAAAACCTTTTAGAGACTTTCCAGGTGAGCAGTGATCAAAGTCTCCAAGGATGAATTTGGGGGAGTGAGGGGATATGAGTTCCAGCCTGTTGATTGTTTTCTTGATGTCTTCTGTGGCTGTGGTTGCATTTGCCTTAGGTTGAATATAAACCAGAATGAAAAAGAGTTGAGGGAATTCTCTGGGAAGATAAAAGGGGCGGAGTGAGACAGCAAGAAGTTCTATGTCGTTATTGTAAAGCTCCTCTCGAACGTCAACTGTGGAGCACCAGCGTTTGTTCATATAGAGACACACACCGCCGGCAAGTTGTTTGCCAATGCGCTCCGTATCTCGGTCGAGTCTGAGGGGGGTGCCAAATCCATCTCTTTGCAGCGTGTCATCACTGATGTTCTTATTTAGCCACGTTTCCACAAAGGCAAGAATGGAGGCAGTCCTATATTCATGCATGTGGTTAACATTAGCTTGGAGCCTTTTTTCTTCCCCCTCCTCATTACCTTTTTTTGTTGTGAGTTTGTGCTCATATAGTATTTCCTGTGGTATGGCGTCTCTGGGAGCGATGTGGAAGTGATGAGGAGCAAGCCGCAGTAGAAAGTCTCTGGAGTAGGCGATCCGCTGCACATCGGGAAAATTAAGTCCGCTAAGGTTGGCCGAGATAAAGTCCACAAATAACCATAAGAGCAAGATGATGAGCATTAAGAGACGTCCTCGGCTGTCCATGCTGATGTAGATTCCAGCCTCCGTTACAGTAATCCGTACAGCAGCTGGCAAGAACAATGGGGGAGCCGGCAGAAACGCCCAAACGTAAAAAATAAGTAAATAAATAAAAAAACATGTGAAAGAGTGCGGTTATCCAAAGACTGTGAGTGTCACTCCTACAGTGATAAAGAAATACGTTGCCGGACCGTATGCTTAAAATAAATACACAAAAATACAAAATAAATGAAACAGTCGCTCTACAAACCAACCGGTCGACCGCAGTGACCCGGAAGAAAAAACATAGGGGGTGGAATGTTTCCCAGATTGCACCTGGTCATGTTTGCGAAGTTGCAGAACAGACTTTTCCTGATGACGGAGCACATATTGCAGGGAATGCATATGAAGAAACGGATGTGATTGCTGTAGAACAAAGTATGGTTGCGGGGATCGATAAAGTGCAAGGTAGCTACACAGAAAATCTAGCTCTGTTTTACTTGGGTTTGCAGGCAAAGTATTTGGTCCCAGCATCCACTATTACAGAGATAGCAAATGAAATGAAAACTCTTCAGGATATTCAACAGGAGTATACAATGGCTGTACTCTCTCGAGAACTTGTACCATATGGTGTTCCAACGGAGACCTTGACATGTCGTGGAAAGAGTACGTACGAGCACAGCCCTTTGCAAATGGTCCTTTATCTTCACACCATAGAAGGCTGCAGTATTACAAGACACGCTTTAACTATGTTTAACCTGTTGAAGTCACTCTTGGCTACAATGATAGAGGGCAGAAGAAGCACTATCATTACATTCCAATTCTGGAAAACTTCAGAGCAATGCTAAAAGAGACAAGTGCAGCTCAGCAGAGTCCTAATCCTCCCCTCATTAAAGATGAGCCTCCTCTCGTTTGTAAATTTCTTATGGTACACTCCATGATTTCATGGATGAGTGTGTCATTAGATCTAATGCCATGTTTGCCTCTGATCCAGATTCCTTAAAGGTGATGCTTTTTCAAGGTGTTTTTAAGATGGCTAATCCTCTAGGACCTGCTAAGCAAAAGCACAAAATTTTAGCTGTCTACTACACTCTGGGAAATTTCCATCCTCACCAACGATCAACTGTTGATCACATACAATTGGCACTGCTCTGTACAGAGAAAGACTGTAAATATTTTGGAGTGGATAAAGTTTTCAGTGAGCTTGTGTCAGACTTATGTGACCTGGAGGAAAAGGGCATATCATTTGAGGATAAGATATATAAAGGTACTGTAGCATGCATAATGGGAGATAATCTGGGTTCCCAGATGATTGGTGGCTTTACAGAAAAATTCAGCTGTGCTGCCTATTTCTGCAGAGACTAGTCACAAAGGATGTATTTCAGTTCAGCCCTTTCACAGTTGCCAATCAAAGAGATCCTGCTGGTTATAATTAAGTCTGTGCAGTTTTTGGAGAGTCACCCTGAAGTGACAATGCATCAGGGCATTAAAGACAACAGTAGCCCCGTTTACATGGACACAATTTTTTCACTTTTAATCCGATTAATTATGGAAACCGATTAAAAACGTCTCATGAAAACGGTTAAGTAATCGGATTCGACTGAATCCGTTTAAATTTTCAATCCGATTAAAAGAGGTGGTTTAGACCTTTCTTTTAATCGGATTGATAGAGGAAACTACTCATGTAAACAGGCAAACCGATTATTAGAACACTTCCCTTGTTCCTGTGCATGTGCGTGAGCTCGTGGCAGGAGCCAAGTAGAGTTTATCCCAGTTTAGTGATTTTACCTCAGGTGCAGCAGTAGTGGACAAATATGAGTGGGCCTGTACTAAAAAAAAACAAAAACTGGTCAGTCCCTGACACCACGTTTTTATTAGACAAACTAAAACAATTCAGTATCGTGGAGAGATTGGATGGGCGTAAAATACGAAACATCGAGTTGTTTATGGAAGTGCACAAGGCGATGCAGGAGGCGGGCACTGACAGAACAGTCGACCAGATCAAAACTAGGTGGAAAGTTTTGAAGACTGCGTACACCAGCGCAAAGAAGCAAAACTCCGAAAGTGGTTCCAGTCCAGCACTGGTGTCGACGTGGGATTTGAGCCTGAGGAGAGCTTGGTAAACGTCACCGGTAAGTATAATAGTTTTAGCCTAGTACTTGACAAAGTGTGTGTGTGCGTGCGTGAGCTGAGCGAGTGTAAGCATGCCAACTGTTCTAGACAGTTGTATGGTTTAGCCCAGGGGTGCCCAATACGTTGGTCGCGATCTACTGGTTGATCGCAAAGGTAGTGTGGGTAGATCGTATGGCATAAAAAGATAGAGGATGGTTGATGCGTTCAACCGTGCCAGCTGCTGCAAGACTCTAGAAAGCTACCGAGTCGCCTAGTTAACCTCCAATTTATTTGTACTAAACTTAAGAAAGGGTATAAAAATGAATGGGGAAGCTGGACCAAGTAAGAAGCCAAAAACCTACCACTTCCATACAGAATGGGAGGAAGTTTTTATCCACCATGTCATATTCGAAGTGCTTTCGCCTCATCTGTCAGTCTACTATGGAAGCCACCAGGGAAAAAAATACTATAAAATTTAAGTTGAAAAAAGTCCATGTGGGCTAGTGTTTTCAACAAACTGTCGAATTCCCATGTGTGTCAGCCTGGACCGCCACCCTGTCTGGCACATGAGGGAGTTGTTGATTATGATTTAGCAATGTGTCGCAGTTTTTAGTTAAAAGAAGAAAGTGGTTCAGTTACAAGTTACTAAATGACAGACTCAAATCATTTTCTGGTGAAAGCAATAATAAGCTAAATGCTGTTCCCTGTAATGGAACAAAGCTTGGAGGCCATGCAGCCCAAAATAGCTGGCTGTTGAGATTCTTGCCTATTTTAGTGCACGACAAAATTGTGGATGCTGACAATGCTGTGTGGCAGCTGGTGCTTCTTCTCAGGGAGTTGGTTGAATTTGTCTGCGCACCCAGCCTTTCAGAGTCTCAAATTGCTTACATGAAAGTACTGATCGGAGAATATGTGGAAATGAGGCAAGAGTTATTCCCACATGTAAATCTTAGACCAAAACATCACTATCTACTTCACTATGCTGACTGAGTTTGCAGTTTGGTCCACTCAAACATATGTGGACTATGCGCTTTGAGAGTAAGCATAGTTACTTCAAAAGATGTATTAGGTCATGTAAAAACTTCAGAAATGTGACTAAGTCACTTGCTGATAGACATCAGTTGTTTCAGGCATATCAGGCGAATGGCAGATTATTTAGGCCCCAGGTACAGGTCAAAAGAAATGACCAAAGCCAAAAGAAAGAAGAGAGCTGGTTCGTATAGTCATTGATGATTTACTGGGTAAACAGGATTGAAGACCAGGAAGAGCAAAGCTTTGGGAGATTGCAAAGCAGATTGTACAGTAATAAGAACATAGGAAATTTACAAACGAGAGGAGGCCATTCGGCCCATCAAGCTCGTTTGGGGAGAACCTAACTAATA
>JAODKC010000593.1:0-10340 GCA_026777985.1 Mormyrops attenuatus
TTTATCTTTTGTTAGTTATGGATAAAATGTTAATATAAAATGTTAAAATGTTGATAAAATGTTATTTCTAATAGTTTTAAAAAAATTATTTGATTTCTTGGAAATCATCTCGCGACCCCCCCTCTCAATGTCTCACGACCCCCCAGAGGGTCGCGACCCCTACTTTGGGAACCACTGCATTAGACGATGCATTAGACTTCAGCTTAGGACTTAGGCATTATGCTTCCATGTTTCTAATCTAAAATAAACTACCGTGACATGACGACCAGCCAGGAATCCTTTGTGAGTGAGCGGGCATCAATCGTCAGGCAGACGGCAACAATGGCTTCTTCCTGACTGTCCCAGAAACCACCTGTGAGGAATGGTAACATGGCACGGCTAATTGAGCCAATCAGAGGGTGGCACTACAGCCCAGCACTGATGGACTCACACCCGACCACTTAGGGAAAGAACCACATTGCCCCTGAATCAGTCACCATGGCAACCGTTGCTTCTCTGCTGTGCCCTTAAATATACCTCAACCCTCTAGGAGGAATTTATGTTCACCCGCCTCTCCCATGGTTCCTTGCCCACTACACATCTTAAAGACTATAAATCTTACAGTATTTAATGCTTTACATACATTGGTTAAACACTAGATGGCGATCTCTGTCTTTGTCTGTACATGCAGGCTGCAGCTTCAAGCTGAGGCATGTGGGTCAGGCTGAAACAGAGTAGACAGAGACTTTACCACACAGCATAAGCAGAATTAACACAGACATCCACCAAGAGAAGATCATGTATTTAAATATAATGTTAATGTAACAAGAGTCGAGGGGAATGTGGTTTTATCTTGTATGTTGTGCATGTTTCATTTCGATGACATAATGCTGTACAGATCAGAAATGGATTTTTGTTTAACTGCTCTTGTGGTTTTCTTTGTGGTCCATATTCCTCCGTCTCTCTCCTCATTGGATGAACTGTGAAGCCTAACCTGTGATAAGAGAAAGAGCGAACCAGCACTACTATGCCTGCTAAATAATTCTGAAGTGTGGGAACAACCGTACGCAATGAGAAGGAATCACTAGTGCTTTGTGGAACCTTAATGCTCCCAAACCCTGCTTAGAGGGACAGGTTTGTGAACAAAATAGGTGTCCTAGACTGTCCTAGACTGTTTTATTGGACTATCTGTCATACTACTTGGGGACTTAAGGGGCTGATTGGGAGTGTCAGTGTAGGACTAAAGTTTTCTCACGTATTATTTTTGGATAATGGTTTGTATCTCATATTTTTATGTTTTTTTTTCTTTTAGATTTACTTCCAGTTAACACTGAGTATGTTCTTTAATGTCCATGTATAAATTGTATTATATTACCTTATTTTTGAGAATTAGAAAAAAAATTTAAGTTGGATTTTAAACTGGCATTTGCTGGTAGGGGTGTAAGCTTACCTGTGAGAAAACTTAATCGCAGCAACACCTTCCATTTGAAAACAACACAAGTTTGTTTCGTTTCTGTTTAAAATGAACTATTATCACATATAACAATGTGAATGGCTAATTAGCTGAATAATGGCCATGCAATAACTGTGTTGTGATAAATTGCTGGCCAGAATCAACGGTGAACATTAAGTACTGATCTTAAATCATTTCTCAGATGTACTGAATTGGTCAAGGATGAAGGGATACTGAAAAAATGGACATTAAACTACAGACTTCCAAGCTGCTTGTGTTTATTCCTAGAAAACAGAGATAGAAACCAGTGTGTGTAAAAGAGGGAGGGATTGTTTGTGAAGCAAAGCTTGAGCACCCATATCATCATTCTGACCAGATGGCCCAAGTCCGCAGGCATGCAGTGGGCTCAAGCGAGGCACAGAACCAGGAACAGGCCATGCTGGTCATCATGCTCCCACAATGCGGAGTCTGGTCCAACAGCACATTAGCTCCCAGGGAAACCATCTACTTCTCCTTGCTTTATGCCTGCCGGATATGTCTCAGATCTCCAGTCTTGTTTATAACCGCCTGAACTGCTGTTCTATAAAACAGGATTAAAGAAATGAGAAAATATAGTCTGGGCATGTGGGAGTTTAACAGGTGGTCAGTCTTCCTGTTGATATTTATAGATCTCACTGGAGGCTGCTCAGTTTGGCCGTAAGAGCAGATGTGGATGCGGATTAAACTGTTTAGCCTCAAACATGAGGCACAAAGGGTGCACCACCGGTACATGTACCATGTCGCAAAAAAGCACAAACAAAAAATTCACAACACAGACGCAGCTATGTTCAACTCAATTTACCTTTATATAGCTCCTTTTACAACAGTCACCCCATGCCATTTTACATGAGTGTGTTGTAGCACATTACTACATCATTTATACAGAATGATACAAAACCAGAAAAGGAACAACAAAGAAATGAAAGTAAGAAAGCCAAACTACAATGGAGGAGAGGAACAAAAAAGCCCCAAGTAAGAGGAAACCTCTGGGGGTCCAAAGTCAACTGGCTGCCCAACCCTGCCCTCCCGGGCATGCTACAGTAACATTGTTGAAAAAAGAAAGAGTGAGCTTGCTTGCTAAAAGCAAGGTGTAAGCTGTGGTCAAGGTCAAAAGAAAAGTCCATCAATGAGTCAGTTCTCCATGCCGGCCTGTGTAGGATGGCAGACTGAAGGCTGCATTCATGATGTCAAAGGCATTTTAAATCGCTAACCAAAGGTACTGCAGAGTTGTCCCTTTGTTAAAAATATATCTCTCAGTGTATGACATCTCATTTGGATCTTATTTGTGCCACGGTGTGAGATGAAGCAATATAGTACTATACTATGTACTATATATTATAGGACTGACTCTTTGGGGGGTTACTGTCTGTGCCTTTTAATTCTAGCAGGGGGTAACAGTGAGGCCTGCTTTGTGTCCTGTTTCCTTCAGGACTTGTACAGTGCTAAAAGAAACCCATTTGTCCCGCGGTTCCAGGCCGCACGTGCACCTGAGCCAAAGCACTGTACTTGGGGGAAAAGCGAAGGCGCGGTATTTCAACGGGAAAACTGACTGGCCTGGGACGCCAGTGTGAATGACAGGCCCGAGAGGATGAATGAGAGGATGGCTAACATTACGCCGATCCATTCTGAAAAAGCAGTGCTGGGTTTCACCATCCAGTGCACGCACCAGTGGGAAAGGTATTTCTTTCATCTTAAACAGTCCCTTTAACAATACAGAACTGATAAAACCGGAAAGGCCGTCTAGGGTGCTATAGAAAAGCTATAGAAAAAGTAAAATTTCCAGAAAGAACTTAAAGGGGCAGAATAGTGCATTTATTTTTAAATCAATGTATCGTTAAAACAGTAGATAGGGAAACATTTCTAAACTAACACCATACAGGAGGAGAACACAGTGAGAACACAGTGACTTTCTGTACAGAAAATACACCAGAACACTGACAAGCAAGCATTTTTTGTAAGACTAAATAAATCTGAGGATTTACCTTGATTGTGGTAGATAAAACATTCACTCACTATTAAGGATTCAGTTTCATCCCATGTGCCAAAAAATGAAAAATTCAGTATGATAAAACTTGTTAGAGGCATTTCACACTGGGGGATCTTACCACTGGAGCTGGGAGGGGTATAGATGGGCATATTCGCTGCCAGGGAGAGCTCACCCCCTTTCGATTGCCAAGAAGGCTTATCCTTGATGAGGGGAAGATTAGGGAGAGATGCAGAGCTACCGTCCTACAACATGCTAGCTGTAGCATTCTGGTCTAGCACAAGTTTTAAACTGAAACTTTTCATTAGGAAGGAAGCTATGATGCTTAGTTACTACTGGTCTTTTTAGAAGAAGTAGTAACACAGTGAGATGGAAGAGTCAAAAACTTGCATGGCGACTGAAAAGTCCACAGTGGAGATCCAGAAAAGTGACAAACTGGCAGGGAGCATCAGGATCACCCTGAGAAGGCAGATTAACGACCTCAGGAGCCACGGTAAGGGCCCTTGGCCTGCTGTTGACGGGCAGGGGTTCAATGCCATTGCAGCAGACTCTCTGAAAAGATGCTGCAGTACGTTGCGTAACAAAAAATACATTTATATAAATGGTAATAACTGCATTCAGAAAACATGTTGACTTTGTAGATGAGCATCTTAGTTGCTTGGACTAAGCCATTCTCAATAATCAAAAATCCCGTACAGATTTTCAAGTTTCTAATCTTGGGGAAACACAGAGCACAAGGCAGAAGACGTTCTGTTTGGGATGCCAATCCGTCACAAGGCACAAACTCTGACACCTAATTCATCTAACAGCGTGTTTGACCCTAACTGTAACCTACAAGCATATTGTACAAGAAAGCCAATCCATCATTCACTGCAATACCAGCAGGAAACTAATCAGATGCTGATGTAGAGTAAGATGCACCGGTCACTAAGAATAAACAAAGGTCAGGGGACGAATGAAGCAGTGAGGGATATGTTGGTGAGACCAAGGAGATGCTGTAGCCAGGACCAGAGTCCATAGAGTCCAGGTTAATAAGGGAAGTATCAGGGTGAAAGGTTGTGGTTGGATAAGACAACTTCCCCTCATTTGATGTAGACATACCTCATAATTACTTCAAATCTTTCTCTTATGTAATGTCTCCTTACATCTCAGAGCAGACAGACCTCCAGTCAATAAAGACGAAACTGTCACACTTAACCGAACTGCCTTAAAATACCTACAAAAACCAGTTTTAGTTTGTGAAAGCTGAAAAAGACCAAATGAAAAGTTTTCATAATTTAGGCAAACAATATCCCTCTGTCATATTTGTCATACGTGGAAGTGCTTTACCACTGTTTACTTTATAAACAGAGATATCTTGTATTGTGAAAAAGGATTGACAGTTTATTCCCCAAATATGTGAAACAGCATTTTTTCTTCTTTTTTTAAATTCTTTTAATGTGTTTTTGGAAGTACTTTAGGTTTGAGTAACAAAGGCCTTATTTTTCTAACAAGTACAAAACAAGAATAGCTGGATTAAACATACACTGTGAAGAAAGCTTTTTATGCTAATCATTACGTCCAGAGACTTGTGTTGCTGTGATTAAGCGTAACATTCATTTACAAAGTGCTTGTGGCCCACTAACCAATGTTGGTTAATATACTGTATTTGTACACAAAAAATCTCCAAATTTACATCTACCTCAGTGGCACTCATAAAAGATTCACCTTTATCAGAAACTCTACAGCAGGTGAGGATGCGTGGAGTCACTCACTGTCAAATTTAACGCCCTGACTCTCTATCCAGGGTTTATTTCCTTGACATTTAACCTTTTTAAGTATGTTATGATGTGTGAGAAAAAAGACACACTGAAGCATGCTTCGCATCCATAGGTCCATTTTGGAGATCAGTGAATATAAATCAAGTTAGATATAAAGTGTAGCAATTCAAGGTAGATATTTTGCTCAGAAGTGGAAGCACCAGTCATGTACACTTTCATCGTTTCTTCACTAAGCAATTTCCTAATTAAAAGAACATCCAGAAAAGTCTGTCTGAGCATCACCCCCCACTTTGCATGGTATATAGAGGTGCCCCCGCTGGAAAAAAAACAGTTTGACCAGCTTAAGCTATGTTTTCGTATGATGGTTTGGTGGTTTAGCTAGTCATACCAGCTTGTGATGATCATTCTAGCTGGTTTAACTGGTTGTGCCAGCTTGTCTAACTTGATAGGTTGCCCACACCAGCATGATTAGCTGGTGACCAGAAGTGGCAATTTCAGGTCCAGAAAGTAAAAATCCAGACCAGGATTTTGTTTCAACCAAACACTTGAGTACTATTTGACTGTGACTCTTTACGCTCAGCTGGTTGGTTGAAACAAAATCCTGGTCTGGATTTTTACCTTCTGGACCTGAAATTGCCACCTCTGCTGGTGACCCACCCAGCTAAACCATCAAAGAGCAGCAACAGCTAGGTCATGACCATCTAAGACCATCTTTGACCGGCTAAAACCAGCTACCAGTCTTTGTAGATTTACGCTAAATCCTATTGGCAGTCCATCCGGTTGCCTTGCCTCTAAATCGCACAGTTGCTGAGTGTTGTAGGCACCTCAAACGTTTACTATAGACAATACCTCCACTGACAGAAAAGTAAGAAGCCAGAGGTGCAGTTTGGATTCTGTGAGGACTGCCAGGAGAACGAGGCGAGACCACCCACTGATTCAGTCTCTGCCCAAATAAGACCTGGGCACTCCAAGCATCATTTATATCAAGAATAGAAAACAGGATGTTGCGGCTGGATCTATGAATAGAAAAGCTGTTGTTCAGCAGCAGGTCCCTGCAGGCATCTTAGTAGTGTGAGCTAGACTCTGTGCATCTAGAGAACATAAAATGTACTTGACAAGTATAAGGATCTATTCCTGCCTCTCCCTTTATGTCTCCATTTGGCCAGCAGATGTCGCTGGCCAGCCCGTAATCACCTAAATATCATCAACCTAATGTGTCAACCATCTGCACCTGTTTCTAGTTTGTTGATCGTGCTCCATGTGTATATTAAGCTGCCCTCCCTCTCTTTCCCAGCTTGGTCATCGTTGTTGATGTGTAGTGTTTCTAATGTCTGTTTCGGTTTCACTTCACCATGTACCCGTGTGCCCCACTCCTGTCTCGCTGTAGCTCCCTGCCCTCCATTTGGCACCTTGTGATCTGCTGTTTTTCCAGTTCCTTATCTTCCAAGTTTGAATAAAACGCCTTTTTCTCTGTCCTCAAGCTGCATCTAGGCTTGTTTTGAGCTTAATGTCACATCTTCTTTAAAGCTGTAACAAAATGTATCCTCTAGTGAAAATGAGAAGTTTGTCTGAGAGATATTGTTCTCCTGTCCTGGAGTTTATAATGCTTAAATGTAGGCCGTTCTATCTGCCGAGAGAATGGACAGTAGTCATCCTGATCCCAGTTTATGTTCTGCCGCAAGAGAAAGCTAAGCTAGCACTTGGAAAACTGCATAATACCATGTGTGAACAGCAGTACACGAAACAACGCGGAAGTGCTGCAGAGTGTTGCTAGTTTTCAGTTCCTCAGGGTCCACACAACCAAGGAAGCTTCATGGTCCTTTAACACCGTCGCACTAGTGAAAAAAGCAAAACAACAGCTTTAGTTTTTAAGGAGGCTGATGGGGGCACAGCTTCCCCCAAGAACTACTGGTGAACTTGTACTGCCGCACTGCTGGAAAACAAACACGCCTACTGCATATCCGGACGGTATGCCAGTAGCACCACAGAAGACAGGAAATTACTCAGATGCCTTTACAGAGCAGCCCAGAAAAATCACAGGTTCACAGCTCCCGGGCTTTGACAGCATTTACAAAACTCACTGCCATCTTGAAAGGCTCACTCCACCCTGCCTTTCTACATATCCATCCCCCTACCCTCTGGCAAACGAAACTCAGACCAGGCTCAGACCAGATTCAGGAACCATTTTTTTTTCTTCCCCAGCGCCGTCTCATGCCTTAACTCCAGGCCTGCCAAAAATGCCGCAGCCATAATTAATATTTAATTTATATGGTGCACGATATATTTTTTCTGCCTAATACTGTACATGGGGGGGTGGGGGGGTGCGTGACTCTGCAGGGTAGGAGTTCGTGCTTGTATCTGGAAGGCCATTGGTTGAAATCCTGTAACTAAGAATAATCATATCACTGTGAGGCTCTTGAGAGAGGCCCTTAACCCCAACATCTCCAGGGCTGCTTGATAAATGGCTCACCTTCTGCTTTCAGCTCAAGCTTCATTCTTACCCGTATACAGGCAGTCACCAGGTTACGAATGAGATCGCTTCCCTAAATTTGTCTTCAAGTTAATTTATAGATAAACTATGACAGGTACATATGGTTCTAATTTTGCATCAGTGAGTCAAATGTTTCTCCTAATATATAGTGTATATTTAACCGTTCTATGCATATAGACACTTAAGACACACTTCCATATACACTAAAACATCTTAAACATGATTCAGTACATCATAATAATAATTATACACTAATAATAAACGTAATTACATACAGTCCTGCACTGTACCTCGGGCCGACGAACCGCTGAAGCCGCACAATGTTTTCATGAGCATCACAAAGCAGTGTGTGCATTCATTACTACAAACCATTCTATTTAACTTAAATTTGTAATATAATAGGATTTATGGCGGTCCATTCATAATTATGAGTTTTCCGTAAGTCAGATGCTCTTAACCCGTTAACTGTCTATATGTTTATGTGTGTTTCACAGGAAAACAAGATAAGAGAAAGAAATATTGAAATTTCATTGTTGCTACCTGCACAATGACAATAAAGTCATTCTGTCTTATTGCTCAAGTGTATCAAACTCTTTTTTCATTTCTGCTTATGTTTATTACTGCACTACCCCGATATTAAGATCCTCACCACTGCGATACATTTTCATGCTTTTCTCTCTTGCACCTCATCCATACTTTATGTTGAGTGTTTCATTCTCACTGAGCTCTGCCTGTTATTACTGCATTCGTTTCTTGTGTTTTTATTGTCTTTACTGTGTCTGCAGATTGCCACAAACATAGTCTCATGCTGGTATTGTCAGTGAATGACAAAAAAGATCCCTTAATCACGGAGCACACGCTCAGACCAAGAGCTCTCAAGTTGCAATTGGAATGAAATTAAACACTTTTTAAGTTCAGCAACCAAAAAATACTCTAGATGATGTTACACATAAAATACATCATGGCTTTATCACACCTTCTCCATATTGAACATAATCAGAAACACCCCAACACTTGCAGATGGGTTAAAGTAAGATAAACAGTGATTACTTTATGCATGTATATCCACTGGGGACAGACTGAAGCTAGACTCATGCTGAAATAGTTTCATGCTTGCCTGTTTCATAACTAATGCAAAATTTCAGCTCAGTGGGGAGGGGGAAATCCCAATTAAGCACAGGTCTAAATGATAATATACAAGCAATTATTCAGAATATTTACTTTACATGATTGGAGACTATTCAAATACACGGTGTAGTTTATGGCCCTTTCAGGCAAAGCCCCTGCAGAGGCTTATTTGAAATAAGGCAAGGCAAATTGATACGATTAAAAATACATGTGCAATCACTGTCCCTGGATTAAATGCTAATGCGCTACCCGTTGACAGAGGCTCTCACTACTGGATTGCAGAGTGTATTTGAATTTCAAATGCTACACTTAAAGTGGCCACTCATGCCAGGGAGTTTGCTCCTGTGATATTTTTCTGAAGAGAAGCACAGAGTGAAGAGGCTATAGGTAGTCTTGCCCTTTCTCAGATTGTTGTGGAAATCAATCTGCCATATCACGCCTAAATCTGGCTGGCTTTTAATCCAGGTTATATCTTATATTAGCTATGCTTTTGTTTATTATGTTTCAACACTATTACCTTTTCCCAAAAAAAAACTAGGTAGCACATTTATTCTCTTTAGTTGCATCCCTGGATAGGATGCCAGTCCTTCGCAGGACACATACTGTACACAAACACACACACACGCACTCTGCGGGCGCAATTTGAAGACTATAGTTACAGTAGCATGTCTTCGGACTGTAGGAGGAAACTAGTGAACCTGGATCAGGCCCATTCAACAAGAAGAGAATTTGTACACACAGAGGAAAGATTCTAGTCCGCGGTCCTGAAGGCCTGAGGCGATAGTGCTCGCGATTTTGGGTCTTTTTTTTTTTTTGGAAAGGAAAAAACAGCAATAGTGTTGATCTCCAAAGGGACAGGCCCACTGGAAAACAAGGAACAAAAATCCATTTATGGACACTTTACTGCAGCAGCATTTGGGAAAAAATGTTACAGTATATGTCATTATCAAAGAAAATCCATGTTTTTATCAGAATATTGGATAATGAGGATGTCTGTTCAGTTTACCTTCGACAATAGGATTGCATAGTACATACAAATACAGAGGCCTCGCATGGGTGTTATTTTCATGTAACCGCACAGGAAGTTCTGGCAGCTTATTAACAGTTTTATATTAGTGCACACTAATTTTATTCAGCATTCCAAATACATCTAAGGTGCGTGACTTTTTACTTACTAATAAGTAGTTATACTTTTCAACATAATTTCCCTTGGTTTTCAAAAAGCGAGCCCCTGTGTGTTCAGGGTTCTATAAAAACTTACAGGGAACTTGTAGGAAACAGTATTACATACCTCAGGTCATTAGAGACCCAGCATATCTGTACTGTAGCACATAGCAGATTAGCATTATGGTAACAAGAATGAAGTGAAACAAGTAAGAAAACAGACGGAGATAGAGACATGATGTGGGTGCACTTTTATTGTTTATATATATATATATATATATATATTTTTTTTTTTTTTTAAAAAGAAACCTCCACTCTTAACTCTTCTGGCTCAGTCACAGT
>JAODKC010000594.1:0-10326 GCA_026777985.1 Mormyrops attenuatus
TCAAAATTAATCCACAGCAACCCTGTGATTAATCTGATTAAAAATTTTAATCGTTTGACAGCACTAATATATATATACATACATACATATATACACATATATATACAGTATGTATATATATACACACACATATATATACACATATATATATATACACACACACACACACACACACATATATATATATATATATATAAATGCAAAATGAACACTGTTTTAACAGCTCATCCCCTGCCCGCACACAGCGCAAAATTAGCATAAAGGAAGGGGGAGATCTCAGTGTTGACCGGAGCTCAGCCATGGGATAGAGCACACATCACCCGGCACCTCTCGGGACTCATGTATTGGTCTCCTGCCAGGACTGAAACGGGTTCCCCGGTCTAACAGTGAAGGTGGGTGATGACAGCACATCCGAGTGTGAATAGCTTGCAGCATTCACATCAGCATGTTGTATCACTTATTGATTATTAGGATTACTTATCACAGTTTATGATACTTTGAATTCTTTGGACTAACTACTGTTCATAATTCACGTGCAATAGTTTGTACTTGCTGATTATCATTGCTTATTCTTTGGACTGACTGTTGTTCATGGTTTACATGCAATAGTTTGTACTTGTTTGTTTGATTATCAGTTTCCTATTTTATATATATATATATATATATAAAATCATTTGGTATTACTTTTAATAAATATTTTTGAGTGAACCTAAGCGTGCCTGTTTGTTCCTTCGAGAGCCCTATATTCCCCACACATCATTTTAATACATTTACCAAATAAATAAATAAGGGAGACATTGAGAATAAACCGAAGGAGAGGTTGAAGTCGCAATGTAATTATGTGGGCTGCGCTGGACCGCACGTTAAAGTGGCACTGTCATAGCTTGATATTACATGAATAAAGATGTCATTTTACATGAATAAAGTGATCATTTTAGGCTACGTGTTATATTACAGGGGAGATATCAGCAGTGAGTTGCACCAGTGAAGCATAAGTTCAATCTTAAGGTTGGATGTAAAGTGTACCTTAAACCATACACTGAAACTAGGTAGTTTTAAACAAGCACCACGTTCTTTGTTGCACCACTGCTACCTAAGTTGCACCATAGTTAGTAGCTTCTAAATAAAAATATTGTCACACACTTTTGCTCAATATTGTGTTATGGAATCCAAAATATTTCCATACAATGGAAGGCAAATGTCTTTTAGTGACCAGTTCATTTTTGCTCTTCTCCTTCTCATTTAATTAGATATGACCCAAACCTAATCTCAACCCAGCTGACTATTGTAGGCTGGGGGATGGTGATTGTGACAGGAAACACCTGTGAGGCGGAAGTACGGACAATATAAAATGTCAGTGAAGGAGTGAGCGGGGGGGGGCCTCCTTATGCTCGGTGGTGCTTGGAATCCACGCTGCAGCTGCCATACGATGACGCGAAGGCACGTAGGTTAGGGAGATCATCACGGGGTTGAGGAATAAGGCGAGTACTGACGGGGTGTGCCGGGTTAGGAAGAGCCTGAGCCCGTGGAGTAGCGCTAGTGGGGAGTTATGGACGCAGGTCCACGTTCGGTGGCAGCGGCGTGGACTCCAGGCGGCATGTGAAAGGTTTGTGGTTCCTTCTAGAGGTGGGGTTATTTTGTTTTGTTTCCATTTTTGGGGGATTGTGATGTCTTCCCCCGACTAGTTAATTTAAATTATATTTTGTTTGATATGAATTGAATTCTGTTGTATTTGTTATGTAGGAGGAACCACATGTAATTTGGTATTCCTGAGCCTTGTTACTGATGGGAGCGGTTCCGGCCTTTTATTGTACACGTGTGAGCTGTGGAAGTGTGTTTTAGCGGATTGTGAAATATTATAATTAATGTTTTAGAGCTTGCTCTGATCAGAGCATTGTGTGGGGGGTTGCTAAATATATATTTTACAGCTTCGTGATACTAATAAAAAGAACAAGAGTGACTGACTTGCGTCTCGAAGCACCTTTGATCGCCTGCCCACTTGCAGATCGCGCTATTCACGTGATAATAACATTATAATCCGACAGCTGGTATTGGGTAAAGAAATATGTGAATATGCCCATTGTGACTCAAATAAACAAGAGCAGATGTCTGGGTAGTGTTTAAACTGATCAGCTACAACATGGCACACGCATACGTCTCTGCTGCTGAATCTTTGCGCCAGTGTTGCCACTTTCAGCAGCGAATCTCATACCTGTGTTCATTTCAGCGTTGTTCATTCGCATGCGAATGCGGTTTGAATACATGGTAATGCAGCTATTTAGAACGTGAATAGCGATCTTCAGGTGAAACGCCCCCGAAGCAGGTAAAACAAAGTGAGGTGACATGGTTTACTTTTTTTGCCTATTTCACCTAATTTTAAAAACTTTAATACTTCCGACAATGGATATTTTGAAAAGAAGACAGATTACGGATTCAGTCAGTGTTTTTTTTCATGATTCTACATAAAGATTCAGCGAGATATAAACTAAAATACACGAGAAAGATACGCAGTCGACGATGTCCTCGTCCCCAGAGGGTTAATAATAGTGAATTACTTTATTTCCGTTAACTCTGCATAGGCACTGGTGAAGTATGCCGTCGTGGAGGAGTTAAACATCCGACGACGATGTACTGGAGCTTTCGGCTTAAAATTATGATTGGGCACAGAAATCTCAAATGTAATGGGCATGTGATCAGAAAAAACATCATGTATCTTAATTTTAACGGCGGATAAGCCATATGTTAAAACCAGGTCAAGTGTATGGCCAAGCTTATGAATAGGAAGAGTAACACATTGTTCGAGATTAAAAGAGTCAATAATATTTAAAAAGTCTTTAACAAGGGGCATGCTTGGACAACAAACATAAATATTTAAATCTCCAACAATTAAAACTGTCATATTTTGGCAAAATTTCTGACAAAAATCCGAAAATTCACTAATAAAGTCTTTGTTGTATTTAGGAGGGTGATAAATAACTCCACATGAAACCCAATTTGCTCTATCCAGCTTAAACATATTTAATTCAAAGCTGGTATAGAGCAGCGATGGCAAGTGTCTAGAAATAAAACTTTTCCTTAAAACTGAAGCTAGTCCTCCTCCTCTTTCTGAAGTCCTTGTTGTGTTAAAAAAAAAGGTATCTGGCGGCAGCAGTTCATTAAACGACTCACCAGCGCGTTCCCAGGTATGAACAGTATGAACAATATACATTTGAATAATGGGTTTAATGTATTTTTCCCTGTGCCTCTCAATATTCTTGTCTAATATTTGGTTTCCTTGGCTCAACCCTAGTCATGTTGCAGTTTGGAAGAGCATGTTCCCATCCAACAGGGTCGGCAGCCATATCTCCTTGCGGTTGGGCGTCGGAAAAGCAAGATTGACAGCTTCGACATCTCCATGGATAAGCATCTCATTCCATGCAAGGCAAACTGCTCCCTTGGGGCATTTGAGGAACTTTTTAAAGCACATTTTGTGTTTAATTTGTCTTATGATGCTGCATTAGTGAATTTTTATACATTCCTGCAGACAACAGTGTATAACATTGATGTGGGGAAAATGAGGAGTTACCCAGAGTTATGGAACTGAGAGTCAAACTGCTGAACCAGCCAGTAGAGTTTTCAGTCTGTGAGTAAGAGGGTAAAATGATGCTGACCTGTTTCATGTGTCAGAAGCTGTATCCCAGCAGTCTGCAGTTGATTTCACATTTAAGACTTACATATGGTTACAATCCTGAACCCTAGTTCAAATTGTTTTGCGCTCAGCAAGGGTGTAGGCATCAGTTCCTGAAATTTGCAGGTTTTCGGAAGCAACTTAATAGTATTGATAGTAGGGCTGTCAATAGATTAAAATATTTAATCATGATTAATCGCACAACTGCCCATAGTTAATCACAAATTAATCGCAAATTAAATCATGAATTTATTCAACATTTACCATTAAGGGATTTTTTTCAGGTGTTCTTATGAATATTAGAGTTGGAAAGGCATGATTGCTTTATGCAAATGCATGCATTTATTATTGGAAATCAATTACCAACAATAAACAACAATAAAGATTGTCCAAAGGTCATCAGAAACCCTTCATCACTTAAGAAAAACCGAAGCCCAACAACAGATCAGCATGTTGACCTGCTAAATATTACATAATACTTAGTCATATAACCAAGTATAGATCAGAGGTCGGCAACCTTTTTAAAGCAAAAAGCCATTTCATCCTAAATGTCTGACCCAAGATTTACAAAGGGCCCCAATGGATAGAGAAGTGGGTTTGAGATACAATTTTAAATGCGATATCAGTATATATGCATTTAACACAAAAACAAAACTTCAAGTACTTACAAAAAATAAAGAAATACAATCCCGGGGGGGGGGGGGGTTCTCAGTTTTAAATCACTCGGACACGTAACAGCGCTAAGGTGACTAATATCACTATATTGTTCAGTTCTGTAGTGATAGTCTTCACCCTCACCCAAGTTCGTTTGGCTCTGCAGTTGTTTGCCCTTCACCCTCCACTTCACTACTTGTAACAGTGCTGACTGAGCAGTGCAAAATGTCCTCACCACTCCGAACTGAGCTGGCTATAATATGTAAATCGGAGAAAATATAATAATTTTACAAAGATCTGGGAAGGCGTGGTGAGGATTTACTACGAAAAGTGCAGTGGTACTCAGTTCGTGACCCGAATAAATTTTTCCCATTTAAAATAATGTAAATACAAATAATTTGTTCAAACCTCAGAAATACTGAATTTAAAAAAAATATATATATATGGTTTTTCTTTGCCCAAGAATATAGACTTAAATTAAACCTTGACTAAAATTATAACCTTGATTATACACAAATAATGCAAAATTAAATAATACAGTACAACTGTGCGTATGTTTGTTGGCAGGCTGGCCGCTCGAAAGACGCCAAAACACGGAAAAGAACCACAAAACATCCCCCCAAGAAAACAAAACAATTAACATTAAAAGACTGAGTAACAGTCAAAAACAATACAGTAATTTGAAAAATGTGATTTTTTTAAATAAAAATGTACATTATTTTCATATGCCTAAAATTTTTATGTACATTTCGTGATGCAACACATTGTATGGTGATGAACTTATTTGTTTGTACAGTAAACAAACAATACGCATGTCACAACGCACGGAGCAGAGAAACACGAACTGGAATCCAATGGACTGTACTACAAAGCGGGGTTACTGGCTTATCGGGGTAACTTGTCAGATTTAAGGTAGTCTGGGGAAAATGTAAGTGAACGAATATGAAGTCCATTCAAATTGTGGTACCTTAAATCCGACAAGTCACCCCGATAAGCCAGTAACCCCGCTTCGTAGTACAGGCCACATGAAGTCAAGTAACATGGGGGTTATTCAAGATCATACACAGGGAAACACAGAAGAGCGTTGAATGACATTACAATGACCGGACTGGGGAAACAAACTGAAACACAGACTTAAATACACAGGACTAATGACAGCAACTCAAAACTAGGAGTCGACCGATCATCGGCCTGGCCAATAATCGGTGGCTGATATTAGGATTTTGCCGATTATTGATATCTGCATTTTATTTTACCGATAACCGGTATTATTACAAAGGGCGCTAATGCGGCTCCGCTACCGTCTCTTCCTCTGTGGCTGAAGAACTGCACTGCTTCATTTAAAGTCCCACCCATAACAATCTCCGATGGGCTAGATAACATACGATTAATAGCCAATCACCACTAAAGCCTCGCTGTCACTCATACACATCACTCAAGCACCGCATGAAGCACCAAGGAGAAGAGGATAGCAGCTGAATGTGAGACCTTACTGAGGACTGAAGGTAAAGCAGCTCATGTTTCCCAAGTGAAGACGATACAATCCTCCACACTGAAAACACCACGTAGCTCTTGTGAGCTGTTTCCATAATGAAAAGCCTTTTCAGTTTCCCAGTTATAGCGCTGAAATGTCGGAATAACGAACCTTGTTGCAGTGATAATGTGAGCATGCAGTGGGATGTGCATGCATTGTTAGTACCTGTAATAACCAAGAATTGACAATAGAATTACCAGGGCTTGTGACACACACACACACGTTCTAAATAGCTGCAACACACAAAAACATTGCTCTTATTAATCAGTTGCATACACACGAAACACCTTGAAACAGTCACGTTCAAAGATGAAGTAGTCCATAGCTGAATATAAAAACACCTTATGAGTACAAAAAGTATTAGCAAATTATATTATGATAAAGCTGGAAGCACCTAAACCCATGCAGTATGTACATTACTACTCCATACGAGGTGGTGCTAGAACTAACGTCAATATAAATGACTAGACAAATGAAATAACGTCTGCACGTTGCAGAATTTGAAGGACTGTTTACCTATCAACATTTACTCATTCTATTATGTAATTAAGCAAAATGAATTAATGGTTATTAAACCTTTTAGTTTTAAATCTTTTAATCTGATTTGTCCAGCTCAGACTTATAGTTTTTATTAGATGCTTTATTTAAAGCAACTCTGTTATGAATACTTAAGGATCTAAAAAGTATACACTTTTTGTTTGTATAATGAATAATTTGGCCATTGATTTAACATTTACAAGTCAATTTAACATTGACTTTAAATAGAGCACCCTTACTGTAATTACTTCTCATTGCAGATGGATGCAAAGAAAACACCAAAAAGCGCTGTTTGGAACTATTTTACTTGTTCTACCTGAGTACCCATATATAATAACTTATAATCACTTTGTTTTTATTTATTTGTTAGTACTTTTGCTATTTATATTTTATTTAAAATTTATTTTAAACAAAGATAAGTAATAAAGGCAATATTTTGTCTTGGAGTTTTCAAAGATTTTCATTTTTACCGTAAATATATGTATCGGTTCGAAATACTGGCTATCGGTAATCATTAACTAGCAATAATCAGTATCGGCATCGGCCCTGAAAAACCAATATCGGTCGATTCCTACTCGAAACAGCTGGTAAACACAGGGATTCTGCACGAGGTAACGAGGGGGCGTGGCACACGAGAGGATCGGACGAGCAGGGCATGACAACACAGTTGCCACTATGTGTGAATGGAGAATATAACATTTAAATAGGAGTTACTTCATTATTTATGTTATTAATGAAGTATTGTAATTTTATGTATAGATATGTGACTCATAAAAACCATCACAAACATGTTTATCAATCACTGAAAGGTACTGCTATAACAGAACGTTCTCTCTATTTTTTTCTTTTTTCAGATATTCGATCTCTGAAGAGATATAGTAAAGACATACATCTACAACAAGTTTTTATATATTCCACAACCATTCTTGGGCATAATATACACTTCTTTGTGTTTCAGGTGGTTCTTTGGGGCGCTTTTGGGGGATGTGTGTGTGTTTGCAGCCTGAAACACGGTTCGCGAACCGGTACAAGAAATTTTAAAACATCTGGTTCGTAACCCGATCTGTTATTGAAGAGGACTGTTTGTGGGTCGAGGTACCACTGTATATGAAAGAATTAGGAATCCCAATAAACTTAATAAGCCTACATCCAATCTCAGACACTGAAGAAAACTGAGGAAAATGGAAAGCATACTATTTGACTGGAAACATGCTTTCATAGAGAATGACTTTGAGGAAGATGTAAATTATGCAGTGAAGACATCACAGAAGCGCGCGACGGACCGCCTCATTCACATATAGCTACAGAAATACCTAAATGAAAAATAATAATATTAACCCATAAATAAATTATTTATATTTACGAAAGTATTATCATAATATGTTAAGACATGAAAATGCGAATGCGTTCTGAGAAGAGCCGTAGTCTGATATGGTATTTAAGACTAGACTTCAGTGGTGACTCATTTCACATCAACAGTAACTGCAAATAACTTTGGTCTTGTATTGTATTCCCATCTGACAGAGTTTTGGAGCTGAACCTGCCAGTCAAAATACCTTTTTCTTTGTTCATTATTTTTCCCGAGCTGCCATTCAACTCAACATGCATTAATGGCATCAAAAAAATTTGTCACGTTATAATGAACTCTGGTTGACACGCTATTATCGCGTTAACTTTGACAGCCCTAGTTCATAGCAATGTTCAGCAAATTGTTCAACATTCAACTTGCATGGTCCTATAGTGAGTCTATTGCATCTTCATCTCAGGCACATGCCTTGGAGGACCAATTGGGTTTCCAAAATCAATGTAGCTCTTCCAGTGATTCTTCTGAAATCAATGACTCAGGACATAAAGATCTAACCAAAGAAATGTGTGCATCCGTTGTGGCCAAAGGGTAGTGGAATTTCAAGCAGTTTGGTATCCTCAATTGTAGGAGATTTAGAAGAACTAACAAGTGAGCTTCGCTCACAAGCAAAGCATACTGCTATTTCTGCTTTACCTATGAATGACCCCAGCATATCTAGGATAAATGAATCTTTTGAAAAATTAGAAAACCCATTTATAAGTCTCAATACTGAATGGAAACGGAATAAATACTTCAACCTAAAATGGGGAGTTGTTAAACCAATTGAAATTATTGGGAATGAGATGACAACAGGCGAAATCCAAAATGTGGCACTTGTGATCAAGTACCAGTAAAGGATACTTTTATATATTAGAAATACTGAAGTTCATGTGCAGAAATCTAGAAATCTCTGCTTTATTAAGCGAGGAGTGTAAATCAGAGCTTGACACTTTCAATGATCTTTTTGATGCGAGTTACTTTAAATCCCACCCTTTGTTTAGCACAAAAAGACATGCATTACAGATTCAGGTATATTATGATGATTTTGAAACTGTCACATTTGGAGCCCAGGGGATTGACATTCATAAAATTGGCTGTCTTTATTTTGTTTTAAGAAACTTGCCCACAAAATTTTATTCGGTTTTGATGAACATTCATTTGATATCACTTTTTCGCACACAAGATTTGCATATGCATGTGGTTTTGATGTAATACTAGAACCATTGATAAATGATTTGAAAATACTGGAAAACCAAGGGCTGAGTCTTCCCTGACGATCATACAGGTGTAGTTATCCCCTTAGGACAGAGGCACTTGCATCCTGGGGACTGACTGAAGACAAACAAGCCTGCATCAGAGCAGACAGTGGGACAAATATAGTGAAGGCCACATCACTAAACAAGTGGACATGACTGCAGTGCTTTGGACATCTGCTTCACTCAGCTATTGGTATGTTGGTGAGCAGTAAAAAAAAATCTGCTTAAAACCAGCTTAAAATAAATGTTAATAATTAAGCACATTCTTTACAAAAATGATGGGATGCTCAGTTGGTTCCTTAAAATGATCAAATTTATTACAAAATTGGTAACATTTTTTGACATTTAAATACTTGCTCTTCTGATTTGAGCATTTAATATTTTCATGAATCTATTTAGAAACTTTTTTAAAACTTATTTTAGGTTGTGTTTTCTTATTTTTTTTTAGAATTTGAGCTTTATCTCCTCACAGAAATCTTAAATCAATTGGATTTAATTGATCTGTTTCCCTTTTTTTTCCTTCAGAGATAGCAGGAAAAGACAAAAGAGTGGAGCAAGCTGTTTGTGTTTGTGTAAGAAAGTGGTGGCTGCCTTCAGTTTCTCCTGTAAGAAGAAGAGAGACATGGCTATGGCCCAGGAAGAGCATCACTTACCCCAAAACAAACTGATGACAGAGTCATCCACCACATGGGGTTCACATCAAAGAACGATTGGAAGGGTATTAGAGCAGCACAAGGCCATATATCAGGTACTCAGTGCAGATAAGAAGACCAGGCACTTGGTTCCTAGCTGGCAGGACATGGATGTGATGGGGTGTGTTGCAGGACGGTCAGCGGCGGAGAAGTTGAATGAGGCCCAAAAAGTTTCCCAGAAAAGTTAAGGGTTTTATTTTTCTATTTTTTTTTTTTCTTAAAACTAGAGATGGCAATTTCGGCACCCAGGATCGATCCGTTCCAAAGACGTTCGAAACTTCCTGTCTCGATACGGAGTTCACGAAATGTTTCGAAACATCAGTCATGTGACCACCGTGTCGTTGTTCACAGCAAGAGAAAAAATCTATAAAAAATCGGTGCGTGTTGGGTGTTTGTGGCGTTGTTGGTTTGAGCGAGTAGTTTGCCGATTATTCTTTTGAAATCCAATTGTATTACTGAAACAGGTTAGCAGTTAGTGTGATTTAGGCATAGTATAGTGAGGGACATATAGTAGGTGTAATATCTTAGATTTTTGCTTAGATTCAGTTAGAAACATAAATCCACAAGCTAGAGTACGCATAGACACATAGATTACATATACATATATTAACATATGCTAACATACACAAACTCCAGGGTCT
>JAODKC010000595.1:0-10317 GCA_026777985.1 Mormyrops attenuatus
ATATTTCTATGGGTGGTAGCTTTTGTGTAGTGAAGCTTAATTTATTGTTGAGTAACTGATAGCTTAGCTCACTACATGTACTTTACTAGAACTCCGTGAATCTACCATATCCAGCAATATATCCACAGGTTTACCGGCTCTAGACCTTAAAACACCCCGCGAGCTAGGAATTGCCCGCCAGCTAGACCCAGAGACCCACGCAGCAGCGGACCCTCCTGCTTCAGCTGAACGCCGAAGAAAACGTAAGCGGTGTGAAAGACCACGAAAACGTGGCACACGGGCCGGCATCAGCGCCAGGCTAAAGGCTAACCCCTACAGACCTGCATGTCCTTCTATGCTACTATCAAATGTCCGTTCACTGGAAGGCAAAATGGACTACCTGAGACTGGATTTAACCACCCAGCGCAAGGTGAGAGAATGTTGTGCTCTTATTTTTACTGAGACATGGTTAAATTCCACAATCCTAGATAGCGCAATTAGCTTGGAAGGGCTAACAACATTCCATGCAGACAGAAGTCGGGCTCTGACCGGCAAATCTTGGGGAGGAGGTGTGTGTTTACACAAAAGACAACTGGTGCACAAATGCTGAAATTGTCCACAGCCATTGCTTGGAGGATGTGGAGTTTTTGATGTTAAAATGCCATCCGTTCTATCTACCTAGGGAATTTACAGCCATTAGCATCACAGCGGTGTATATTCCCCCCAGTGCTAACACAAAGGAAGCACTGTCCATACTTTACCAATCAATTAGCACAATGCAAAATGCAAACTCAGACTGTGTTTACATAATCGCTGGAGACTTTAACCAGGCCAACCTGAAAATAGTCTTACCACATTTTAACCAGCTTGTAAACTTTGCGACTAGAGGGGAAACATTTGATCATGGTTACACAAATATTAAACAAGCATTCACAGCAGCCCCCCACCCCCACCTTGGGAATTCAGACCATCTCTCTATCATGCTAATTCCCTCATACAGGCCACTGTTAACTAGAGGCAAGCCGTCAGTGAAGCAAATAAAAACCTGGCCTGAAGGAGCAGTTTCAGCACTCCAGGACTGTTTTGAACGTACTGACTGGAATGTGTTCAAGGACGCTGCCACTGTCAACCAACACATAAATCTGGATGAGTATGCTGAGTCAGTGTCTGGATTTATAACTAAGTGTGTGGAAGATATGACTGTCACCAAGAACGTCAGCACACGTGCAAACCAGAAACCCTGGCTCACCAGAGAGGTGCATACACTTCTAAAAGCACGTAATGCAGCCTTTAAGTATGGGGATAAAGATGCTCTTAGATCTGCAAGAGCTAACCTGAACTGAGGCTTGAGAGCAGCAAAACGTGCCTATGGACAGAAAATACAGAGTCACTTCACTGACTCGAAAGATTCCAAACGCTTGTGGCATGTTATCCAGTCCATCACGGATTACAAGCCCCCTCCACTACCCTGTGAAGACAACAGTGAAATTCTCAACTCACTCAACCAATTCTTCACCTGGTTTGAGGAGACAAACAATCAGACAGCAACAAAAACTCCCCTCACCACGGAAGATGTAATTCTATGCTTGGATTCCACGGATGTCTGGAAATCTTTACGTAGGGTTAACACATGGAAAGCTACAGGTCCTGACAACATCCCAGGATATGTGCTTAGAGAATGTGCTGACCAACTGACACACGTCCTAACAGATATATACAACATCTCCCTAAAACAAGCCATCGTATCTTAATGCTTCAAGACAACAACCATCAAACCACTGCCAAAAAAGTCGTCAGCTTCATCATTAACTCTTAATGACTTCCGCCCTATAGCACTCACTCCAGTTGTGATGAAGTGCTTTGAATGGCTGGTTAAGGACTACATAACATCCGTACTTCCTGCAACATTCGACCCATTCCAGTGTGCATACTGTCCAAATCGCTCAGTCGATGATGCCAAATCGACAGCACTTCACCTAACCCTGGCTCACCTTGAAAATAAAAACAGTTATGTGCGCATGCTCTTCATTGATTTCAGCTCTGCATTCAATACTGTTGTTCCACAGCAGTTGATAAAGAAACTGGGTCCACTAGGTATCAACACCTCATTGTGCAATTGGATACTAGACTTTCTCACAAACAGACCTCAGACAGTACGGGTTGGCAATAACATCCCTGAGACAACTACTGTAAACACCGGGGTTCCTCAGGGCTGTGTGTTAAGCCCTTTGCTGTTCACCTTGATGACTCATGACTACTGTTCCAAGTTCAACATGAACCACATCATCAAGTTCGCAGACGTCAGAACGGTTGTGGGTCTCATCAATAATGACGATGACTCAGTGTACAGAGAAGAGGTGAATCAACTCGCTGTCTGGTGTGACATTAATAACCTGTCCCTGAATGTCAACAAGACGAAGGAGATCACTGCTGACTTCAGGAGAAAGCATAAAACACACACTCCACTCACAATCCATGGCAGCGCCGTGGAGTCAGTGAGCAGCACCAAGTTCCTGGGAGTACACATCACTGAAGACCTGTCATGGACCACTAACAACACCTCGCTTGTTAAAAGGGCACATCAACGACTCCACTTCCTTCGTCAGCTAAAGAGAGCCAACCTCACCCTGCATGACCTCACATCCTTTTATAAGGGTACCATTGAGAGCATCCTGACCAGCAGCAACTCAGTCTGGTATGGCAGCTGTAATGCCTCTGACCAGATGTCTCTTCATAGAGTAGTGAGGACAGCAGAAAACTGATCAAGACCCCCCTTCCATCTATCCACGAGATATACCAATCTCGCTGCCTCAGAAAAGCGGTCAGGATTGTCAGGGATCCACCACATCCCGCCTACAGACTGTTCAACATGCTACCATCCAGTAAACGCTACCGCAGTATGGAATGTAAGACTGCACGATGGAGCAAGAGCTTCTTCCCACAGGCCATTAGACTTCTAAACTCACTTTAATAAATGCACTACATATTCATATTGTGAACAGTGTACTACATATTCCTATCAAGAGCATTTCCACTACACACACACAAAAAATTTTTTTCTTCATATTTACTATACTCTGCTGCTATTACCTATTTGATTGTGGAAAAATGTTTTTCTGCCTATCACTTGTTCAACTTATCTCACTAGTGCTACTAAGTCTGTCCAAGTAAGCTACACTTACACTCTGTGCTATAATACGGCAACTGTGAGACACTGTGCAATATTTGACTCTGTGCAATACTTTGACTCGGTGCAAATTTTAAACGTGAGCACTATTTACTCTGAGCAAGATTTACCTCTGTGCTGAATAGTAGTCTCCGTGTAGTTCTGTATTGTGTATAGCCTGTAGTATTTTGTTCTGTTTTGTACATTGAGCCAGGAGAAACTCAATTTCGTTCTACTATCCACTCTCGAAATGTATGGTCCAAATGACAATAAAGTTTCCTTTGACTTTGACTTAAAAGGGCAGTGCCCACTGCCAAGGTGCCAGTTCCTGCACCACCCCCGTGGTTCCTGTGCCAGCGGTGGATGCTCCGTCCCCCATGGTTCCTGTGCCGGCAGTTCCTGCAGTGCCCCCCGTAGTTCCTGTTCCGGTGGTTCCTGCAATGCCCCCCGAGGTTCCTGTGCCGGTGGTTCCTGCAGTGCCCCCTGAGGTTGCTGTGCCGGCAGTTCCTGCAGCGCCCACTGAGGTTCCTGGGTCGGTGGTTCCTGCAGCGCCCCCAGTGGATCCTGTGCCGGTGGTGCCTGCAGCGCTCCCCGTGGTCCCAGTTCCTGCTTCACCCCCCGTGGTTCCAGTTCCTGACCCCATGCCTTTGGGTCCAGTCCCTCCGGATCTTGACCCTGCTCCCATGGCCCCAGTCCCTGTCCCCGAGGAAGTCCCTGATTGCCAGACCACTGCTCCTCCCTCCTTAGTGGAGTTGGGGGAGGAGCTTGAGTGGGACCCCTCGGGGATCTCCCTGACTTCCCCAGTACCCTGAGTACCCCATCTGGAGTGACTCCTGCACCATCACCCGAGCATGGCAGATCCCGGCCAGGGGCCCGCCTCTCATTCTCCCGGAAACGGAGGGGACACCTGTGCCGGGGTCAGGACCCACCGTCCCTGCCCCCTGGCTTGCCTTTGGTCCCCCTGGCTGCGGCTCGGCGGTCGCCTTCGGTTCCGCCTGTCGCACCTCGTCGGCCAGCTGTGGTCCCGCCTCCGACACTTCATCGGTCGCCGGCGGGTCCCCCCGCTCCGACTCATCGGTCACCTACACCTGCGTCTTCACCTGCCGTGGCTGCTGTTCCCTCTTCCCCTCCGCCAGTGTCCCCTTCATCTTCCTCCTTGCCTCCACCGTTGGTCCCTCTGCTTTCCTCCTCACCCCCTTCGACGTTCCCTCCTGCTCCTCCCTTGCACTCGCCGAGGGTCCCTTCGGCTCCGGCCTTGTGGTCTCCTACTGCCCCTGCGGCTTCCGCCCCTTGCCTGCCAGGGTTACCTCCGGCTCCCCATTTCCCCCCGCCCCTTTGCCTCCTTGCCCTCTGCCTTTGTGCCCCCTGTGTCTGCTCCCCATCCCTCTGTGCCTTTGTTCCCTGCTGGTCCCTTTGTGCCTCTTGTGGGTGTGTCCCCTGGTGTGGTCCCTCCATTGTCCCCTTTTGTGTTCTCAGGTCTTGTGTTCCCATCTTTGGTGCATCTGTGTCTGTCTGCACTCCCAGTGGTTTATAGGTTGTTGTTTGAGTTGTCCTCTTTGTGCTTGTTCTGCATGTCTGTGCTGTTCCCTGTGTCCCATTGACGTTCTCACTTTTGTTTCTCAGGTCCTGTGGTGTCCCTGGTCTCGTCCTTCACTCCCCTGAGATGCACCCGGTAAGCACAAGCAACATTAATGACAGGACTAGGGAAACATACTCTGATGTGGACTTAAATACACCAAACTAATGAAAACAACTCCAAACAGCTGGTAAACACAGGGAATCCACTCTAGGTTAACGAGGGGGCGTGGCACACCAGTTCATGTTTCCTCGCTCCGTGTCTCCCCGAGATGTGACAAATTTTGCATGCCATTTTAAGGTCATTCTTGGTCAGTGATTCTGCACGTGGATTATCTCCGCCTCAAATGAACTCATTGGCATATCAATAGTTGCTGGTGCTTGTGGGCGTGTCCACAGGTAAGACGCGATGAAGAAACGTGTAAGCTGATTATTTTTATAATTTCATATAAAAGCAGATGTTTGCATTTGCTTGTTTGTAACTCTGCTTGTATTCCTCCCTCAGATCACTGTTCTTACTGATTTCATGTCACATTGATCCACTTGTTTTTGTAGGTTACATTTTCAACTTTTACAATGTCTTTAAAGAAGACACAGTAAGGCACAGGTGTCAGACTCCAGTCCTGGGGGGCCAGAGCCCTGCACATTTTTGGGTTTCCCCTCGTTTAACACACCTGATTCAACTTCTTGTGCTAATTACCACATAGCTGTTCAGCCGAATCATTTGTGGTGGAAAAGGGAAAGAACTAAGCTACACAGGGCTCCGCCCCTCCAGGACTGCAGTTTGACACCCCTGCATTAAGGGTAATAATGATATTTGTCAGACATAAACAAGCACACTTATTTAGGTTGTTGTTGGGCACTTCAGAAAATCTTAAGAGAAAACAATAAAGCATGTTGTGATTTCTATTTATTTTATTGCATTATTTTGGAGCTAACACATTTTAAACTAGACATCAAGATTTTTGATTATGTTTTTTTCGAAAATATGCACTGATGGAGAAAACAACATTAGTTTCATGCATTCAAAAACATTTTCTAATTAAGGCGCTGGTGTCTTAGCCAACTGCGGGGGGGATAACTGGGCTTTGGGCAAAACAGCATCAATTTAGGACATGTAATGTCAGCAGCCCTATAATTTAAGAATAGATTTGATGTGTGTCAATTGTTGTCATTTTCTTTAATAAAATGAAACCACACTTTTGACCATTTACTATCTTTCACACTGTTGTCATGCATGCTAGCTTGTTGCGCATCAATGCATGATATATTCACCAAAAACAGGTCATGGCAGATATGTAACATTTAGGAACTGATAAGCATAACCAAAATTTAAAAAAATTGGGCATCTGATTTTAAGGATTATTCACGCCAAACGTGGCATTATGGTGGCCCAGATGAGTCAACGCAATGCAAAAGCCGCAGCACAAATACAAAAGCCACAGCACGAATACAAAAACCACAATGGAAGTTGACCTCAATGGAAATGAACCACAGCGGAAGTGGACCACAACAGAAATGCAGTAGCCCGTCTATAGTATTGGTCCAGGTTTCTGGGGACTGTCATCTCTGGCAGACAGGTGGACTGCAGAAGCTTGTTATATGTTTTTTCCAAGTTTGATTAGAGCACAAAATTGGAAAAGGAAAAATTGAATCATTATCCGGTCTCTCATGATTGACAAACAAAAATGAGAAAACAGATACATCATAATCCATTTTTGTGCGGAAATAAGAAAAAATATGGATAAGACGTGCTCACTGTCACGGTTCGGCCGGTGGCGAGCAGGGAAGCAGGCGAGCAAGCCAAGGTTGCGGGAAAACGGGGTTTATTGCGGTGAAACAGGCAGACAGGGGAGCATACGGGAAATGAACACCACTAACATTAATGACAGATCTGGGGAAGACTGACTAGAACGTGGACTAAATACATAAGGTAATAAACAGGAAACGGCAAACAGCAGGTAAACGGAAGGATTCCACACGGGGTTAACGAGGAGGCGTGGTCCACATGAGGGCGATCGGGGCTGGGTGTGACACTCACATTCTATTTTAGTTTTTTCATCTAACACAAGTGGCGTTTCCCTCGGATGTGACAAGTTACTTGCAGAAAACATTTTCATTAAATCACCGTCAAGTTTCATTCAATTGTTCTCACAATACATCAAAACGCTTTCATTAAAGGTGCTTTCACACACTTTTCTGGAACCAGGACCTTCTTCCGGGACCAGGGACTACTATCAGATTCACACCGCAGAATCTCTGCCTGGTTGTAGTTCCTTGTAGGCTGATCCAGAACCATTTTGTAGTACCTACTCCAGATTAGGTACTTGTCCTTTGAACAGGAACCACTAAGGAAGAAACTATCCGACTGGTTGACCACAATCACCGACGCTAGTACATTCATGTTCATAAAGCGCTACAGACCACTTGATTTTTTGCCTATTTGTATATCACTACACTTAGTCAAAATGAACTGCTATTTACTTATTTGACCATCCGGTGTCTCTAATGTTCCACATTTAGAAAAGTTTCGAGTACTGAACCATTTTTAGACACACTTGAAAATGAAGCTTCAAGGGCTTTGGAAAGCTTTGCTTTGCCATCACTATCTGCCAGCAATAATAGTCCCCGGTAACCTGGACCAACAATATAGATTGGCCGCTGCTTTGCTGTTGTGGCTCATTTCCATTGTGGTTCACTTTGGTTGTGGCTTTTGTATTTGTCCTGAGGCTTTTGTATTGCGTTGACCCATCTGGGCTGCCATATGACACACATAAAACTACATGAGTTTGTGAAATATCTGGATAGAAGTATGATGGATGAAAACCTTTCCATACCAAATACGATACAAAATTTTTGCAGCTGATTGAGGAAAGTTCACATACCGAAATAAACTGTCAGCTAGCAACAAGCACTAGCAGCAGTGATGAGTTTTTCTTGTTCTTTTGAGCTAACAAGTGAAAAGAAAAAGGCAAATATACTGGATACATCCAATTATAAAAAACCTTATACTTACAACAACCATTGTTCGGCCCAAAAGAGCTTTGTATGTCTCCATCTATTATCAGATAAATAACTGGAGGAGATATTCCAGAAAGTGGGTCAGCGGTATTTCAGGATAAGCAAAATTAATGTTAAAAACATGGCAGAAACATCATGTATTATCAGTTATTAACTACAGGAATAGAGAAAGCAGTGCTTATTGATTATTGTTTTAATTGTATTTTTATTGTATATCGATTATTGTCACACTCACAGGTGCGGGGCAGCACATCGGATAACGATCATCCTCTTAATCCAGTCCCATACTTAAAGCATAAACTCGCTAACAGCATTGCGAAGTATTGTTGCCATGTACCAGACCATTACTAAGCATTTATCTGTCTCGTGTCTCCTCTCCCTTCCATGCCTGTATCATCGTGCCCTGCCGTCTCGCCTGCCCTGCATTCCTGCTCGCCCTGCCTTCCTCCCTGTTCCTGCCTGCCTCGCCTGCCCTGCCTGCCATCTCAACCCTGCCTGCCTGCTCCACTTGCCTCGCCCGTTCCATCCCATCGTCTCCTCATCCTGTCCCTCTCTGTAGCACTGATCTCCCCAGCTTTGACCCTTCCGTGCTCGACCCGACTCCTCTACCGGATTTCCCCTTTGGCTTTGTTTGCTATCGGCTGCGTCAGTCTTAATAAATCTGTCTCCTGCATTTCGGGGTCTGTCTCCTCCCTGGATCAGTGTTCTAACAATTATATACAGATAAGACTAAATAAAACAAAAAAAAACTAATATTAGTAAGTAGCCACCGTATAATATAATCCAGAAGGTATATTAAAAAACCTTACAAAAATTACCAACAAAGGATCAACCTTGGATCAAATCAAAGTCAGATCAAAAAGAAAAATACAGTGCATTCAGAAAGTATTCAGACCCCTTTCAATTATCAACCATTTGTCATGTTGTAGCTTCATGCTAAAATTATGTAAATTCATTTTTGTTCCTCATGAATCTACCCTCAGCACCCCATAATGACAGCACAAACACGGAATTATAGATTTCCTTGTAAATTTATTAAAAAAGAAAAACAAATATCAAATGGACGTAAGTATTCAGACCTTTTGCTGTGACACTGACATATTTAACTCAGGTGCCGTCCATTTCCCTTGATCATCTTTGAGATGGTTTTACACCTTGATTGAAGTCCAGCTGTGTTAAATGAAATTGATTGGACATGATTTGGAAAGGTACACACCTATTTATAAAAGGCCTCACAGCTCACAGTGCATATCAGAGCACAAACTAAGCTATCCAGCTTTAGAACCGGAAGTGACTGGGGAGGCAGGAGGGTCCTTGGGCACTGAGGAGCCCCCTTTTCCCAGGAAGAGGGAAGTTGTGTTAGTAGGGGATTCAATTATTAGAGGTGTAGGTAGTTATGTGTGCACCTGTGATAGAGGGTCCCTTACTGTGTCTTGCCTGCCAGGTGCCCTGGTAGGAGACCTTCCGAATCGTGTGGACAGGCTTTTGGCCCCAGCCGGGGTGGATCCAGTGGTCATGGTGCATGTTGGCACCAATGACATAGACAAGGGCAGGAGGGCTGTTCTGCAGGATAAATTTATAGAAGTCACGGATAAGCTTAGAAGCAGAACATCCATGGTGGTATTCTCTGGAATACTTCCCATGCCACGTGCAAGCCAGGCTAAGTTAGCTGAGATAAGGAGATTAAATGCATGGCTAAAAGGGTAGTGTAGGAAAGAGGGGTTTAGGTTTATGGGGCACTGGAAGACCTTCTGGAACAGGTGGGGCCTGTTCAAGCCGGACGGGTTGCATCTGAACCAGAGGGGAACCAGTGTATTGGGGAGGCATATGTGTAGAGTAGTTGAGGAATGTTTAAACTAGGGTCTGGGGGGCAGGAAGGTTAGTTAAGAATATAGGTGGGGAGAGACGGAAAGCCCCTATTACAGTTTTTTCCAATCATTTTAACGCGTCTCAATACCATGTCTACTTTTTCACAACACTTAACACATGCACCATACCATTGGACCACGTGCGCTAAACTATGTTTACGTTTGCATTGCTTTGACACAATATGCATTCAATCACCACTTCCCCTAAATTTCATGAATACTTCTCTCAGTCAGTGTTCGCCACCAGCAAAACTTTGTACAACTACAGCCGATTTTTCAGACATTTAGATAATCTGTTCAAAACAGTTAACTTTCAGGCCAAAACCTAATGAAATTTAGAGCACTGTAAATTGAAATATGCGACATTTTCAAGATCAAAGGGAGTGGGCGGAGCCAGGAGTACTGTACGATCAAAGGGAGGTCAAGAGGGGTCACGAGGGGGTGGAGCCCAGGAGTAGTGGTTATTATTGTTAATGATTTCCAGATGTTGTTGTTATGAGATAATGATTTAAAATGGCGCTTGGTGCGGAGACTGAAATGGATCGGAAAATGGCTTTACGTAAGGGTGCTTATGAATACGAGTGGGAATTGTCTGATGGTGTTGGAGCCCGTGCTATGAGGCTGAAGTTGTCGGAGCCTGAAATGAAGCGAAAAAGGGATTTGCCTATACGTACTTATGAATACGATTGGAATTCGACCGATGGTGAT
>JAODKC010000596.1:0-10310 GCA_026777985.1 Mormyrops attenuatus
GTTCTGAAGGCGAAAGGGGGTCAAACACCGTATTAGTATGGTGTTCCTAATAATCCTTTAGGTGAGTGTATAATGTACTGGTAACTGAATTTAAAAACATTTAAATTGTATTAATTTTTTTTGGAAAAAAACATTTTTTTGAAGTAAATACTTTACAACCTTTTGTAAACTCGTATTACTATATCTAAAACACCTTCACATTGCATTGTTTAAGCATAATAATAAGTACAGTATTAGCCCTTGTAATCACCCTGTAATCATATTCAGAGATATTCATAAGCTGTAAATAAACTATTAAAAATAGACATTACTTTATATTATTATTACATTGCATAATAGATCAGGTATAGATTACTTTTATACGCCTTCTTCATCCGGTCTTTCAAAGCACAAATACGTCTTACAACTGCACAACTCAAAGTCCAGAGGATCAAGACTAATCAACACAACCTCACAAGATCATATGGAGCCCAACACAACCTTCAGGTAAAAATAATTGCAGACCGTTAATGCAGAATGTTTAATCAACCACAAAAAATGCCTTAACCCTTAGAAAAAATGCATGTCACATCTCTACTTCAGTCACCGCAAGTAGATTGATATTTCATTAATTCAGAAATAAGATGATTATCTCTTGAAACTCTTTGCATTGCCTTGCATGTTGGTCCTTTAAAGGTTTTGGTAATTGATGTTGTTTGCCTCCTTTGTCAGTATTGTGCACAACTTGCATACAGACTTGCATATGTCCTGTGGTATACATCTTCATTTGGCACAAAGCCAGAGTATTTTCAGACGTATCTCTGGTTACACTCTTTATCAAATGAGCACAGCGGTAAAAGCTCTGAAAACCTCATGTGTAAGACGGCACGAAGGTCTAGGTGTACACATTACTGAGGTTCACAGGCTACCAGTCAGAGCAAACTGGAAGTGCTGACTATAGAATCAATACCATGAAAAATATGAATTGAAACCGTTTTATTCACATTACAATCAATACTTTCAGTACTTTTGACAACACTACTACAGTACCTGTTTGAAGTCACATGCCGAGCACAGGCCAGGCTTCAGTCAACATGTTACCAACAGCCATCATCACTAAGAACAGCAGTGGTCAAATCAGCATGTCTGAGGCAGTACAAGAATCACAAAACAGGCAACCCTCCAAGAAAAAATTTAAGGCAATCTTAGGAAGCATAGAAAACAAGGTAGAGAACACCCTGGATGGGATGATCTATCCATCGCAAGATGCAAAATGTTGCTCACATTAAAACTTTATTTTTCCACTGTCCAATAAACAACTTGTTCAGCATCGGTTTTAACAAGGAAAACATAACTGAGACATATAGATGAAACACTTCCCAGAGCTTTATATTTGAAATCTTTGAACTACTTTACTCCTACATTGAATAATCAACTGATTCCAGGTAAACAGAGGCTGCATCATGGAAAGTCAATGTAGCTGCCATCAGAGTTAGCAACGTTTAATTTGTGTTCTCTTAGCTTTTTGTGTTCATTTAGTGGAAGTAAATATTGTATATATTAAATATTATAATAAATAAATATATAAAAACTTGTAATAAAATGAACCAAGGTAGGAACTAAGGTAAATGCTATAGTTTCTTAGCGGATTAGTTTTGAAGAGGAATTTCCGGTTTCTTCTTTTTGATTAAAGTGTCGAGCGCTAGTGAAGTTCATGTTCCTGTTAAGGGAAATGTAAGCTGCTTGTATAGTTATTTCGCGATTTGAAGGAGCAATTCGAAAGATTATCCACTTAACTTCCTTAGTGCTTATGAGGCTAATGAGTTCTCACGGCATGTTTGGTAGTGTTAAAGTATTGAAGGCTACCATTTAAAGTGCCTATTAAAAGAAGAGAACGCCTGGTGCTCGTCATTATTAGCGGAGGAAGTTACAGTGAGAACTCACGCCGGCTTGTCACGAGGCGAACAGATGAAGATGTGCGTGAGCAGTCAACGCGACATAAATCAGGTTTCTTAAGGATATCTCTCACGCTGACGGTGAACTGATGAGACGGGGCATATACTGGAAAACGAAGGGGATTTAAAGAGCAGAATTTAAGACGTATTGTGCAAATTAAGTTCAAATTCACAGCTGGCACATCTAAGTCAAGGTGCTAATTGCTGTCATGGAACAAGTAAGCTAATATGTACATTATTGTAGCACATGCTAAAGGTCTCCACTGTTAAGTATATGTTTCAAAGTTCGTTACTAGCTGAATAGAAGATACGTATTCATTTGGAACCAGATTGAAACTGAATAACATCTAAAGTAAAGGATCAAAGGACTACTAAGCTTGTCATGGATCATAGAGGTGAATCAATAGATCAGCTTACACATCTTGATAATATACCTATACAGGTAACTCCACAGAATGAAAATTGGTTAAGACAATTAGAATGTAATGAAAGGCTGCTTGGGCAGAGAAAAAGTCACAGAACTCGGAAACTTACTGAACAGGGACATGAACTCCAAGAAGCAAAAATAAAAAAACTTAATCATCATTTTGTAGTCTCTTATGGTAAATGGAAGGTCATTGCCAAGAACGCAAAGCAAGCCCTTACCCAATCTCTCTCAAGCAAGAGCCTACAAGATCTCAGTGATAAACTCACCTCTGCTTCAACAGATGTAAATCAGGCTTATGTGGGGTTGCGCCAATGTATTGTACCTGATAGTAAGACTCGTCAAAGAGTTGACACATGTGAAGATGTCTCTAGGGCTGTTTTGAAACATGCAAGGAATCAACTTGAAAGTATGGGCAGTGGTGAGGTTTCTCCTAAAGAAAAGGTGCTTTGGACTGATGCAGACTCAGTGTGTTTATCCGTAGCATCCCAGAATCCCAGTTTGTTCTCTGATAATTCAGAGTCTTCACGCAGCACAAGCGTAAAATCAAGACACTCAGTCCGATCCTCAGCCAAGAGACAAGAGGCAGCTGCAGAGCTAGCCGCAACTCAAGCAACCTTGGCAGTTTTAGAGGAGCAGGAACGTGAGGAACAAGAATTCAAAAAACTTGAAGCAGAGGAAAGGCAAAGATTAGCACAACAAGAAGCAGAAAATGCTATCAGACGAAATGCACTTGATGAAAAGCGCAGACACCTGCAGCATTTGGAGATGGTCAAGAAGTTAAATGCCGCAATGGCAAGACTGCAAGTATATGAAATGGATGTGAGCTCTGACGAAGAAATATCAGAGTTACTTCATGAGTGTAACACCATGTGTGAAAGGTCTACATTCAACACAAGAAATGTTTTGGTGCATCAAGCAGAACTCTCACCATGTGCCACACCCATTCACTCAGCTACACCTTTACATCTTCCGTTGCAGACACCGCCAGATAGGAATGGACAAAATATTGCTACTGCTCATCATGAAGATAGTGTTGCATCGCTTGCAAGGGCAATAAATGAGTCTATAAATGCCAGTCGTCTCCCTATACCAGAACCAGCTGTTTTTAGTGGAGACCCGATAAGGTATAAGGACTGGAAGATGTCTTTCCAAATGTTGATAGATAGGAAGAACATCCATGTAAGTGAGAAGCTTTACTACCTTCGCAAGTATGTTAGTGGACCGGCAAAGAAGGCCATTGATGGTTATTTTCTGTTGGGCACAGAGTCAGCTTATCACACAGCATGGAAGGTCCTAAATGAATGGTATGGAAGCTCCTTTGTGATCGCCAAGGCCTTTAGGGACAAACTTAATTCATGACCAAAAATAGGACCTAAGTATAGATTTGAACTGAGGGAATTTACTGACTTTCTGAGTGGTTGCCAAGCAGCAATGTCTGAGATTAGCGGTCTTGAAGTCCGTAATGATTGCAATGAAAACCAAAGGATCCTTTCAAAGCTCCCTGACTGGTTAGCAGTTAGGTGGAACAGAAAGGTTGCTGAAATTGAAGATGGAACAAAGTCTTTCCCAAGCTTTAGTAAGTTTGTGGACTTTGTCACAAAAGAAGCAAGGATCGCCTGTAATCCAGTAACATCACTTCATGCCTTGAAGTCCGGTGAGGGTGAAAAACTGAAGTCACCAAAGACTCGGAACTCTGGTGCAAGGGTGTTGGCAAGCCGTTCTGAAGAGAAGGCAGGTATTGTGAAGTGCATTTTCTGTGACAAGATAAATCATGATATTGACATGCCAAAGATTTGTAAAAAATACAGTTGCAGAGAGGGTTAAATTTGTTTGAACAGGGATTATGTTTTGGATGTTTGAAACCAGGACATCGTTCTAAGAGCTGTGGAAACAGAAGCATTTGTGCCACATGTAACCGGAAACACCCCATATGTTTGCATGAAGATCATGCAAAAGAGAATGGACAGAACATGCAACAAGAAGACAAAGGAAAGGGAAAAAGAGAATCCTTGCATTTTCAGCAGTCCATGGAAAGGGAAGGTTCAAAGAAAATTACAGAGTCCAAGCAACTCAAAGAACTGTCAAATGAGGCAACATCCAACAGAGTAATACAGGATGTGAGTAATACCTACACATCAACAATTATTCCTGTTTGGTTGTCTACAACAAGTAACCCAGATAATGAAATTCTTCTATATGCTCTCCTTGACACGCAGAGTGATACTACGTACCTTTATCTTGGCCGAAAGGTTGAATGCTCTAGATGTGAAAGGGGAGCCAGTACAGTTAAAGCTTTCCACCTTAGCATCCAAAAGCACAGTTATTCAAACCTATAAGTTGACTGGGCTACAGGTAAGAGGGTTCCGCTCATCTAAGAAAATCCCTCTCCCAGCAACTTATTCAAGAGAGTTTATTCCAGCAAATCGAAGCCATATCCCCACACCAGAAACTGCCAGAGTATGGCCTCATCTACAGCACATTTCAGATGAGATTGCTCCCTTAATCGAATGTGATATCGGCCTACTCATTGGCTATAATTGTCCACAAGCCCTCCTACCAAGGGAAATCATATCTGGTGAAGATAATCAACCTCTTGCTCAAATGACAGATCTTGGTTGGAGCATAGTCGGCTCGGGAATTTGAGCACTGATTATGAAGACGCTATCGGAATCAGTGACAAGGTCATAGCAAGACATGTGACACCATGTGTACAATCCTCTTCACCAGATTTAACAAACAATGTGCAATACGTCTGCAGAACTCAAGTAAGGGAGCTTGTCACTCCAGTAGACGTGCTAGAGGTGCTTGAAGCACACTTTAGAGAGAGAACTTTCGAATAGGCTCAGTTATCTCAAGAGGATTTGAAATTCCTATCAATAATGGAAAATGGAATTAGACTTAATGAGAATGGATATTATGAACTGCCTTTGCCTTTTAGGGAAAATAGGCCAACCCTTCCAGACAATAAGAGATGTGCTGTTCGCCGCCTCAAATGTTTGCAAAGGAAACTCAGTAAGGATAAGAAATATTGCAAGGATTACACAGCCTTTATGAGTGATGTGATAGCTCGTGAAGAAGCTGAGAAAGTACCAGAACAAGATATTGATAAGTATTCTGCTTGGTACATACCTCATCACGGTGTGTACCACCCAAAGAAGCCGGAGAAGATACGGGTTGTGTTTGATTGTTCAGCCAAGTTTCAAAATGTTTCACTGAAGGATCACTTGTTAACAGGACCAGAGTTGACAAATGCCCTGGTAGGTGTCCTATGTCGGTTTCGAAAAGGTTCCATAGCAATTATGTGCGACATTGAATGCATGTTCCACCAGTTTCATGTAAAGAGAGAAGATCAGGATTATTTGAGATTCCTCTGGTGGGATGATGGGGATTTTACATCTCAACCATCGGTTTATCGGATGAGAGTACATTTGTCTGGAGCAGCTTCGTTGCAGGGTGTGCGAATTACGGTCATAAACATATTGCTGCTCAAGGAAGAGGTAGTTTCAGTGAGGCTTCCATTCATTTCATAGAAAGAAATTTGTATGCTGATGATGGGCTGACAAGTGTCTCGACAGAAGATGAGGCAATACAATTGGTCAAAGAAGCAAGAGAACTCTGCAATACTGGAAAATTAAGACTGCAGAAATTTATCTCCAACAGTCAGGTTGTGCTTGCATCAATACCCAGTAACGAGTGTGTCAAGAGAGCTAAGCAGCAAGACATGGCTTTAGATGATCTGCATGTAGAGCGAGCCTTAGGTGTACAGTGGTGTGTTGAGTCAGATGAATTGCAATTTAGAGTAATAATGAATGAACGTCCATTTTCAAGAAGAGGAGTCCTATCAACTGTGGCATCTATTTATGACCCTCTTGGCTTTGTAGCCCCCTTTGTTCTCATCGGAAAGCAGATACTTCAACAAATGTGCCGTGACAAAATTGCATGGGATTATCCTATTTCTGATGTTCTACGACCACAATGGGAGTCTTGGCTTTTGGATTTAGAAAATCTTGCTAATTTAAGCATTCAGCGGTGTTATCTCCCAAAGGATTTTAAAGAAAAAAATCAGAGCTTCATCATTTCTCCGATGCAAGCTTTTCAGGCTATGGAGAATGCACTTACTTGAGAGCAATTAGTGCAGCAGGACAGATATATTGTTGCTTAGTGATGGGCAAGGCTAGAGTGCCCCCAACTAAGCTGACAACGATACCAAGACTTGAACTCACAGCAGCTGTCGTAGCTGTTCGGACAAGTGATATGCTCAGAAGGGAATTAGAGATAGAAGATCTTCAAGAATTCTTTTGGACCGACTCTAGAGTTGTCCTTGGTTATGTCAACAATGATGCGCAAAGATTTCATGTCTTTGTCGCTAACCGAATTCAGCGCATTAAGCAAAGTACCCATCCAAATCAATGGAGGTATGTGACATCTGAAGAAAACCCCACTGATCACGTATCTAGGGGTTTAAAGGTGAAAGAGCTCATTACTTCTAATTGGTTTAGAGGTCCAGACTTCCTCTGTAATGAGAAAAATCCCAGTGAGTATATTCGGGTACCAGAAATTTCAGTCGAAGATCCAGAACTGTTTAAGATCTTCGTACACAAGATTTTGACAAAAGATTTTCACTGCTTAGTTGCTTTCAAAGGTTTTCTAGTTGGACAAGGTTAGTTAAGGCAGTTGCCAGACTCAAACGATGTGTAGCCAAGTGGGGAAGATTGATCCACTCACCCTATTGGTTTCCCTGTGTCCTGGGCGGGGCTTAGTGCTGTATATAGTGGGTGGATGGCTAGGTATGGCGCTGAAGCGGTTCCTGTTGCTGGCTGTGGAGGTAGCAGCCGTAGGGTGAGTGCGCAGGGGGTTAATTGGTGCACTCGTCATTACCCCTTAACCATCGATGTGGTATGCTGGGGGTCGAGTGGTTGGTGTAATGCACGCCTTTGGGGAGGTGTGTCCTATTGCCAGTAAGCCCTCTGCTTAACATGTGTGTCCCGTGATTCATAAATATCGTCATTAAGTAGTTTGTGCTTTTGTAGTTGGGGAGATCGCGAAGGCAGCTCCAACAGTGTTTATAGTTCCTCATGCTGGCGGTAGGTGCATCGGGGATATTCGCGGGGTTATTCATTGTTAGTGTGACCTGTAATTATTTTAAAATATTGCAGGTTTACTGGGGACGTGGACATCGCTGCTGTTTTGTTTACCTGTCTGTTTACACACTATCGACAACGGCGTATCCTGTGGGACGCGTGGGCTCGCGGGAGATTTCACCCAGTCCGTGCTAGTGCTGGGGGGTAGTCCAGCGTGGAACCTTGGTGCCTGGAGTTCTTGGAGTGGTGCTGTTCTACTGCCGATCTCCGCGTACAGCCTATATGCTGCCTGAAGATTTTGTATTTTGGTTTTCTTTGGTTTGATTTATTGTATTGCATGGATTGACGTTTTCTTGGTTTTAGTTTGTTTTGATGTGATTATTTTGTATTTTGGATGAGCTTTGGGGTGGTCAAGCGGGCGTTGCGGGGCGACGGAAAGTGGGTACCATACTAACCTGGTGTCCTGTCTCTGCCTGTGTTTCAGGGCTAGTAGCCTTGAGCAGCACCCTCCTGGCTGGTGGTGGACCTCACTTGTGTGCATGTGTAGTATAAGTCTCTGGTATTTGCTCACTGAGCACGTGTGTGTATGTGTGGTTGTTTGTGCTCATGTGACGTACCCATGGAGGGCCTACCTGTGGAGTTCCTGGTTCAGTGACCAGTTGTGCTTTTATCTGGCTTAGTCTGCTGCAGGGGCTTGCCTCTGGGGTTTTTAGCTATTGTGTGTAATGTGGAATTACAACCCTCTCTTTGAATGTAATAAAACAACTTTTTACTTATTCAGGTCTCTGGCCCTTTACGGTGGATCGAACCTGTGTGCTGTTAGCTATCTGAGCTTGGTTATTACATTTTCCCTGGGTGCAGTGTCCCTGGGGTGGCGTAGTCGGCTATTCACCAACAACAAAAAGGGGTACTGTAGATCACTCTGCCACATTCTGGCGTAGTCGGCATGATCACCGGATTAAGGGCAGAGATGTGTTTTTCGGATTAATTGTTGCTCGTTGGGGCGGAACAAAACAGCAGCGGGTCCGATTGGGAGGCTTCTGGGTTGCGGGTTTTATAGCTGGGTAAGGGGGTTCCCAGAGTAGAAACCGTGTGAGTTGTGGATTAGTGTTTAATATCTGCGGCAGTATGGACAAGGAACTTCAGCGACTGCGTGAGCAGGTTGCACGGTTGGAAGCGGAGAATGAGTGGTTGCAGCAAGAGAGGGTGGTGGCTAGGCCATCAGGCAGTACTCTGGGACAGTCTAATCTTCGGTGTGTACCTCCCAGAGCCGTGGCTCCTGCGGCTGAGCGAGTGGTGTTCTTCTCTAGGGATTGAAAATGCCCCATGTTTAGTGGTAGGTCTGGGTTAAGTATATATATGAGTGGGTGGAAGAGGTCCAAGCTTGCATTTGTGCTCGTCAGGTAGCCCTCACCGACCAGGCCCTCATTATGATGGATCATCTAGAAGGGGATGCTAGGGAAGAGATGAAATACCGGCCTAGTGAAGATAAGGAAAACCCAGAGAGGATTATTGCCATCTTGCAGTAATTGTATGGGTGTACACAGTCCTATGTGGCATTGCAGGAGGCCTTTTTCTCGAGGCGCCAGCGTGAAGGGGAAGGGTTGCAAGAGTTCTCCTTAGCCTTGCTGAGTTTGATGGGAAAGGTTACCCAGGCCGCCCCCGGTGTTGTACCTAATGCTGAAGTCCTGTTGCGTGACCAGTTTATTGAATATGTGAGGGATGGCGCACTGCGCTGGGAGCTGAAAGTTTGTGTGACATCAGTCGACTGCCACCCTGTTAGATGCTCGTAGGGAAGCTATTGGATGGGAGTAGGAGGGTATGCCTAGTATTTCTCGAGGGGAGTTCCTTGCTCCCCTCGGTCAGCGGCATTCAGTATGGGGTGTGCGGGGTGCCGGCTAGTAGCCCTAGCCCGTTTGGGGTGGCTGAGTTAGGGGAGCTTAAGGAGTTGGTAAAACGACAGCAGGATTAGCTCAGTCAACTTACCCAAAGCTTAATAGCTTTGCAGAGGCAGCATAGTCGTTCCTCCTTTAGGAGCCAGGTCATATGTTGCAGGTGTCAGCAACCAGGCCACTATGCCAGGGAATGTGAGGGAGAGCAGGCTCCTTGTTCAGTACCATTTGGGGATGCTAGGCCCCAGGGTTTTAAGCAACCAGAAAACTAGCGCCCGCCGTACTGCCGAGCCTCAGTGCGGTCGGGGCTGGTGTGGGCTCGGGTTGCGAGGAGTAGGTGAAGTCCCCGGTCTAGGCTGATGTCAAATTGTCCCAATGTAGAGGTGTTAATAGGGGGGATTCAGGTCCCCTTTTTACTGGATACTGGTTCCATGGTATCTACCATCTGGGAGTTGTGTGGTGTGTGTTTTTTTTATTTTTTTTATTTTAAGGGAGCGGTTTGAGCCATGGGGCCCGGCTCACCTCCAGTCTTGCCATTGGCTGCAACTGCGGGCAGTGAACGGGCTTGCCATTCCGTATTTAGGGTATTTGGAATTGGATGTGGAGTTGGGCGGCACGGTGATCCCACATTGTGGGGTGTTGGTTGTCAAGGACCCCCCAGGTACTTTATCTCCCCAGTCTCCTTGAGTGTTGGGGATGAATGTGATTAGTAGATGTTATCAGGAACTGTTCGGGCAGTATGGGGCTGATTTGTTTAGTCAACCCTCGGTGTCTGGGTCTGATGGTGGCCTTGTCCAGGCTCTCCAGCAGTGCCACGTGGCGTTGACTCTGGGGGGCCAACATCAATTATCACTACCTTTCCTCAAGCCTATGAGGTTTCTCGGCACCTCAGGTGGAGCCCCCCCCCTCACTCCCCACACAAGCTGCCCGCTGCCTCATCAGCGCCAATCAACACCTATTGTTTTGCAAATGAAGC
>JAODKC010000597.1:0-10300 GCA_026777985.1 Mormyrops attenuatus
AAACCAAAACCAAATACAAATCACCAGACACAGGAACTAGAAAAACTCATACAATGAAACGCTGGGGAACAAAAACATAAAGACAGACAAGGTGGGATTCAAACACGCAACAAAGGAATGGACAGGTAGCCATATGGCTCAACACATTGAGCCATGCGGCAGAACAGGGAATAGGGGAAGCACAAAGACTGACAGAAGGGATAGGATGACCAGCGATGCCTGCTGGCCGAACGGGGAAGGGACACACATGGGTGCTGACCCTGACAACAAGAGAAAAAGAAACTACATGCTCAGGGATGGTCAACATGCCCTTGTATTCATGGCAAAATGTTGTGATTGAGGAAAGAAAATGATACCCGTTACTTTTTAAAATGCCACATGTGTAGCAAAAATTGCATTTTGAACAAAGTGTCCATCAGGTTGTACCATGGGCTTGACCCCTGACCAGGCTTTGGGAATCAGTGGGTTCTACTTTGTGATACATGGCTGCTTATTTGATTTTTTAAAAAAGAATGAATGTATCACTAATACATAGGTATATGTGATTTATTTAGACCAGTGTTTCCCAATCTAGTCCTCAGGGACCTGCAGACAATCCACCTTTGCTTCCTCCCAGCAAAAATGTGGACTGTCTGGCAGGGAGCTGGGAGGGAGGAAAAATGTGGACTGTCTGTGGGCCCCCCAGGACTGCATTGGGAAACACTTCCATAGTCTATTCTTTAATTGCTATTAACCAATCTGTGAAAAAAAATATAATGTTAATGGTTGCTGCTTGTTTAGGCTGACTTATTTGCTTAAACAGGAATTTAAGAAAGAGAAGTGCCACACTCTACTAACCTGGGACCAGCAGTGTGCCCATACTGCCAACTCTATTGTCCATTTCACCTGATATTATGATCATTGCGATATAGTCACATTACATTTCACCATGTGCAGATTCAGTTCATTTCCACCACTCTGTCTGGGTGTTTAAGTTTTTTAGTCACTGGGTGTATTTCAAGTATTTAACAATTAGATTGTTCAGCTAAATGCTTATATTCAAAATAAGACATAACATTATTTTTTTCAGTTCTGATTTGTTCCTCTGCTGAACTGTTACACGTGAACCAAAAAAAGAATTAAAAAGTGCCTGAAATGTAAAAAGTATTTGTCGTTATTGTTGTTCAAACGTTAAATGTATGGTACCAAATTACAGACAGCACTGCAAACAAGTGTGTGTACTATAAACAAAAGCACATATGTATTGCAAACAAAACTGATGTATTGAGAGATTTTTTCTTTGCCAAATTTTGTGATAGTTATTTTTTCTTTACATTTCAATTTTTTTGGTGCTCATTATTCTATACAGTGCATATGTTGCATTTTGCAATACTTTTTTCTCTTTGTGCTGTATTTTCCCTTGTGTTTCACTATCTGGCCTCTTTTTGACCACGGTATGGGTGGGTGGAGCTTTGTGGGGGTGTCTGTCACTGCCCGATCTGTTCGGTCTGCCATTTTACAGCAAGCAAAATTGTCTACATTCACTTACAATAAATAAAGTCTATATAACAATACATTATCACACCATGTCGTATGTAAAAATGCATGAAATATAACATAAAAATTTGATATCGCCCAGCCCTAGTATAGTATAGTATGGTGTAACTGACAGTTTATTGTGATTATAACGATAAAGTCTTGAATTTGCTATTAGCTGAAATATTTTTGGATAACAATCTGAATATCGGCCTTTAAGGATGGGAGAACAATTAATTTGATATAACTAATTAAATGAAATGGTCACTTGATGTATTTACTGTAATTGATATGACTTTGGCGGACGGAGCCTGGCTCAGAGGGTAACACCCTTTTGCTTCATACATCTTGGTCTGTGGGTTTGACTCCCACGCCGGCTCTGAGCATGCAGATCCTCCATGTTCACCCCATGGTCGTGTGGGCCTCTTCCAGATACCATGGTTAACTCCCACAGCTTAAATACAGGGGTGTTCTGGCAAAAAGACACCTCTAAATTGCCCACAGTGTATGAGTGTGTGCCCTGTGATGGATTGGCATCCAGGACAAGCCTGGCCCTGTGCTGCCTGGGAAGGGCGCCAAGCTCGCTGTGACCCTCTGCTGGATAAATATTTAGGGGAAATGGATGGATTTCTTATTGTGGAAATCTTTTATTCCTAATGGTGCTAACTTTTTAATCTATTTGCCTGCATGTGTACTGCAGTAGCAAGGGATTAAGAGAGCTTACTGAAAATAATACAAACACAAAAAGTTAAGATTTGAATAACAATTTATTGTATTTTTTTTTCGTTTTGTAAATTAGCATTTAAAGTGAAGTCCGCCATGTGTTTCCTTCATCTTTTTCTCCGGGTTTATCTTTTGTATTTTCTTTCACTTTTTCTCTATGGGGATAACTGGAGATAAAAGAGAAAAAGAAATACTTATTTAATATTGCAACATCTGATTTAGCAGAATTTGTTTGCTCATTAGACCTGGTTTTCATGCAGCTGTACTATAAAACATGAAATATCACGGCAACCATAGCAACTGATAAATTAACGTCAAATACAGTGATATTATTCTGTATCAGTCTTGTAACTGTTCTGTATTTATTCATACTGAGGCTTACCCTTAGTAACTGTGCATCAAGTTGTTTCATATGCAGATTTTTATTAAGCCTTTACATATTAATTTAGGCTGAGCAGCAAGTCTAATCCGAATAGCTAAGAAACAAATAAAAGTTGCTTATTTAAGGGATAAACCACGATGAGGTCTGTGGTTATATGAAAATCATCAAAGACAACTTGCCGTGATCCTAACCAAGTTGATTATTTTCGTATAACCACACACCTTGAAGTGGATTATCTCGCTTATAGCATGGCTAACAAATAAAAAATATTATAGAATAAACCAGTCAGTTAATTTTCAGAAGAAAATGATCTCAGTTAGCATTTAAATAATCTTCAATGTGCTCAATGTAACAATATTCCACTAATAAGTGCTGGGAAGTGTCACCGCCTCACCAGCGATATTAGGCAGAAGTATATCGGTTATCGATTGAAGTTTCTAAAGCAGAAATATGGAGATGCAAGCAAAAAAGGTGTTCATTAATGTATTAAACGTAAATGAGGTACAAAAATGTTATATATAATAAATTCCATCTGCTCAGTTTTTGCTCTTTTCCCCACACTTCCACGTAGCTGGTATTCTCTGAGGAATCCATGTTGTTATGTTGTTAGTGTCATAATCACATGATCGGAGACTAGTCGACGTCAAGTTTAAAGTGGCATTGCAGAACAGTAAAGTTGACTTGTCAACTAGTCAACTAGTCTATGCAACCCCTAATGGGTAGAAAATCTGGTCAGGCTACTCACTGGAAGTCTGTTAAGTTACCACAGGAACAGTCAACAGTACTTGCATTTTGAAAACCAAGGAATATTATGCTGATACGAATGACTGCATAAAGTTAAAAGTCACACTGTTATTTCCTATTAATGTGTGCATAGTACGCATTAAGATAGAACGGTTATTAGGCTGCCGGAACTACCTGTGTGGTTACATGAAAATAATCAACACCCAGCCACCCATCTCGAGACCTATAAGAGAATGGTATTTACCAAGGCCATGGTATAAGATACTATAGCATTGTCAGTAAGTCATTATCTAAAGTGGATATACGTGGGTTGTGCTTCAAATGGAATGTCCTCTACTCCCAAATAACGAGCCCATCTTGAAGGTCAAGGCAGTACCTCGGATCTCCAGCTTGCACTCCACCTCATCCTGGCCGAGCTCATTGACAGCCCTGCAGCTGTACCTCCCCCCGTCGAATGAGCTTGGCTTCCTGATGTTGAGAGTCAGCACGCCCTGGTTGTTCTGCATGAGATATTTGGGGTCTTCTCCGATGATCATGTTATTCTTCATCCAGATGATCTTGGGCTGGGAGAGGATAAAGATTGCGGATGCAAGATCTGTTTTACTCAGTGCTTTGCAGTTTGGGGTGAGCAAGTGGCTGAACCAGAACATTAACTCTAGTCCCCTGTGTCATGGGTTTTTAGTTTTCATGAAGAATTAATTAAATACAGGGTATTTAATATGTTAGTCTGATGTGTTTTTGAAAGAATTCAGGAATTAACAACTATTACTCCAAGACACATGTAAATGTTTCCCCCAAACTGAAAAATCCACAGTGGGCCAGATTAAATTATGCCAATTCCAAATGCTTTAGGCCAGGCAGTGATTTACGGTATATGGTTGACCCTGCCCACTATAGTTGATAAAGTTAATTCAGTACTATTCAACTGGAGAATTTTACATGACTGTGAAGCCACCATCTCAGGTTAGTATAAAGCCCACTACTGGTTAAGACTTTGTGCCTGAAATTGGAAGGTTGCCAATTAAATCCCATAGCAGACTGACACTTTGGACTGAATCATCTGCCAAGCAATTAAATGTAAGTTAAAAGACTTGTAATATCAGTAATGCGCTGGAGACAGATTTGTTTAATAAGTAAAAGCAAACAGATCCACTGCAGGCGATTCCTACCTTGGGGTATGCACGCACAGAGCAGCTGATGGCAGTGCTATAGCCTGCAATGACGGATCGATCCATAAGGGGCTGTGTAAACTTAGGTGAGCAGTTCATGTCTTTTTCCTTGAAGGAGACTGGGTGGTATTCCAAACCTAAAAAAGAAGTCAGGATGGTCAGCTGCAAATAAGTGCGATGGTTCCTTAAAAATATTATCCAATACAATACTTGCATATAAATGAGCTGCGTACCTGTCTTGGCAATGAGGGCAGTGCCCTTGCTTATTCCGGGCGATTCGCTAAGTCCACAGTAGTTCTCGCTAAAGACACGGAACGTGTACTCATTTCCCATGACGAGGTCAGACACGGTGCAGTTGGCGCGTCGGTTATGCTCATAGACGGTGAACCACTCCTGTAGAGGAGAGAATTAAAACGAAGTGAACGACATACTTCCAGGCTTAAGTTCACCCGACATGTCCCTTCTGCACGCACATACGGAATATCCATCAATGTTTTATTCCTCTTTATTTAATTTATGTCTCTGAATTAGCTTCATTATCATGACACTCTCTTTTCATTACTGAAAAACTGTTAGCGGCAGCATGGACCGCGCACCCCCCACCCTCATCTGAGGGGGGGGGGGTAAAAAGGGGCCATGGGAGGGAATAAAGTCACATCCACGTGTCTGTTCGCTTCTGAAGAACTCAGATGTATTCTTTTATCCCTTTTTTCTAAATTGTTCAAACCTGCTCACCTCATGATACACTTTTATGCCATGCGATTCATGTTGACATTTGGCTAATATGATGAGGTAACATTAAATATACTGTCTAAAAATACAGTTGATTAGTAGATATAAAACTGCCCATAGTGTATCTAAAGCTTTTTGCGTCGCCTGAAAATCACATTTTTGCTTGAAAAACATGGATATAATTCAGGGTTTTATTAAGGAATTTTATTGGTTTGCATTACAACTTTTGTAGTTAATTTGTGTCATGATTTTTCATCACTGCATTCTCAATGCTGCTCTGAAAGTTACCTGAACACGGGCGGCGCCCCCCCCCCCCGGTCATGAACGGCCGACATCTTATAACAATGCTGAGATCTCACCATGGTCTTTTTGTCGGCTTTCTGTATCGTGTAGCCGGTGACCTCACAGTTGCCGTTATCTTTGGGGGGCTGCCATTCCAGTGCAGCGTTAAAGCCCCAAACATCCAAGATCTTCACTGCCATGGGTGGACCAGGCTTGTCTGAGGGTTAATGATGAGCACAACGTATGAGCTACTGCAGAAGACTCTCACAGCATCACCAAGAGTCCATATATCTGCTGTATCTTTGCTTCCACCATTAACCGTTCAGTAATTCGCAAATACAGGGACGTCCTTTGAGCTCATGTTCGCAGAGATACTAACCCACTATCTGTATGTCAATGCTGGCTGTGTCCTGCATGTTCTCAATCTGCAGGCAGAGCGTGTATCTCCCTGTGTGATCCCGCTCAGCGGCGCGGATGAAGAGGATGGAGTCAACAAAGGAATTGCGAACGCTGACCTTCTTCACATCTATGGGTTGACCATCTTTGGTCCATACTGCCACTGGGCGAGGCTTCCCCTGGAATGCACAGCACAGAGACAGTGACCATCTGAAAGGCTGCACTGGCCACACTCTATTATTACTCACCAGAGAAGCCACTGACCTGAAAGGGAATCACTAGGTTCACAGTTTCACCCACTGTACGAATGTACTTGGTTCTCAGTTGACGTGGGAGCCGGATCCGGGGATGCTCTGTGGCAGAGAATGATACAGGATGATTTACATTTTCAATGAGATTAAGCTTTATTTGTCATTTGCAAGTACATTAGAATGCTTATTATGTGCTTATTAGAATGCATGTATCTAAACCTTTGAGACAAACACAAACACACACGCACACAAATACAGGTGAGAGCGACACTTGGGGTCCAACCACAGGGTCAGACCACATATCCAATGTCCCTGGGGCATTTCAGTAGGGGGGGTAAGGGTCTAATGGAGATGACTATACTGCCAGGGCTCAAACCTGCAGCTTTCCAATCACAGTCACAGAAGCCTCATTAGCGGAGTTACCACCACCACTACCACCCATGACACAATGTGAGCAAACAATACTGTGATACACAAAATTAAGTGCCTAAAAAGATTCACCCATAATCTCTCGGATGGTGACAGGTTGATCGAGCAGTGCAGGTGGGCTCTGGCCTGCCATGTTAACAGCCACCACCCTGAAGTTCATCCTCTCTCCTGTTGTCAGGCCCCGCACTGTGTAGCTGTTCTTCACCACTAGGTCCTTATTGGCTCGCACCCACTCTGTTTCTAAGACACCAGGCGGACAGACATGAGACAGGTGATTTGACACCATGGAAACAGAGGATACAGTAGCAACTGCTGAATAAAGGCATGGATGAGAGAACTGAAAGTCACCTGTGAAAGTAACGAACTGTACAGTTTGAAAACTGCCATATCTGTCCTAGAGCAGCACCTTGATGACACAAATGCACCTTTGGTTGATCATACCATAGCAAGCACTGGAGGAGACTGTATTCATGCTGAAGAATCTTATTTCCAGGAGCTCAATTTAAACTCACAGTGAATTTCAAAAACACAAAGATTTCTTGCCATCTTTGACATTCTATCCATCTGTCCATCTTACATCTCTCTTTATGTGTTATATGTGGGCCACATTGGTGTTTAACCATAAAGTCTCAATGTTTGAACTACCACAGTATGCTCATGCTATAATATGTTAAAACACGCTTGTATCATATCGGGACCTGAATCAATTACATACTAATCCGGTCCCTTACTGACTGGGATCTTTTTGCTGCTTGTTTGCACTATATTTCTTATGAATAGCTAAGAACATCTGCAAAATCATACAAAATTATTTTTGCATGTAGTTTTTCAGGACCACTGCAGTTTAAAAGCTTAGAGTTTAGATGGTTATTTCTTGTCTATTCTGAATTTACTGACTAAAGTATCATATTACTATTACAATGAATTATCATCTAATCATTTATTGCAGGTTAGTGATTTATAATATATATATATAACAACAATCAATTTGTTGCACACTAAGAATGGGCATTATAAATCAGTTTTTTTTCCTTGAAAAATTATGTGGAATCGCTATAATGACCAGGGTAAAAATACTTCATTTTGCTGCATTTTGGGCTCACATTTCATTCAGAGCACAGTGATTGCCGTGATTTTTCAAACCTGCCAGCCACTTACTATAATCAATGTGTTTTCTGAAACAACACGCACTGGGAACACAAATAGTAAAACTAGCTCATATTATGAATGCGTCCAAATGGCGATGAAATGCAGTAAATATAAAAAGAAATCTACAAAAAGGCATGGCAATATCACAGAAAAGGTAGAATATTGTTTATAAATGGTACATGTTTGAATATGGAAAAAAAACTGGGAATGTGTCACTTTCAAATGAAAACCTAGAAATGTCATGCATCTAAAAACAGCAGGAAGTGTCTCATTCTACATCATGCAGCCATAAAATAGATACATTATTTTCTAGTAGAGTACAAGCTGAAAATTGATTTAATACAAATCTGAGCACTGCCTTAAACTGAATAATTGTAAAATTTATAATCAGCACTTATTTAAACGTGTCCCTTGCCAGTGATGATGTGCTTAAACTAATGGTCAAACGAACTGCATATTTCTTTCACCTCGTTTTCACTGAACAAGTCCGGCTCTCATCAGGTACTTTGGATTGAGAAGTTAACATTGTTTACAGTCATACATGTTTCTCTGTTTTGTGGTATTAGCTGGTTTGTTCTCTCTCTCTATCTGTCTTCCCTTCCGCCAAGATTGTGAGCAATGCTGTGTTTGAGTGGACAGTGTACTGTTGACAGGAGCTGCATTAATGGGCGTTTACCTTCTGCACTAGCGCCCTCCGTCACTGTGCATAATAATGTGTTCTACGGTGGTCTATGCTAATGCATTCTATACTGTATCGGGGTGCTTGGTTTTATGCATTGTGACCTCACTGCCAGGAGGAAAGCACCATTTTCTGTCAATCTCCTGTATCTCCCCTCTTAGCCAGTGTTTGTGTTTGGTGTAGATGCTGGATACTGGTATTGGCCTGGCTTGCCTTAAATGGCATATTTGACCTCACCTGCATCTGTGTATACATGTACATATTGTAAATAATTCTTTAAATATTCCACTAAGTGATAATAAACTGGGAGGGAAACTGAATGACGGGAGGTTCCTTCCCAGACTGTAAACAATGTGCTATGAATCATACAAAGTGGACGTTTTCACCATTCCACCAAAGAAACCAGCACCCAGAATCTGTTTCAGTTTCTCAGTTTACTGATGCGAACTTTCTTCATTTAAATAGGATGAGTTTTGTTCAATCCTGCTCAATGTGGCATATTTGGTATATTTACTCATGACAGTGATTGCCAGAACAAAGTCCTGATTGTTAGCCATCCATGGAAGCATGGCCAGTATTTCTGAGAGCCTCTGAGGCTGTCTGCAGATGTTCGCCTAGCATGAAGAACGTATCTCGCAGACTTCTTATTTAGCATTCGGTTCAGATTTGTTAAAAGAGATTTATTCGTTTGCAAAGTGCATACCATTACAGAGCTAGAAGACAGATCAAACATGGAGGATGTGATTAAACCCATCACTGATAATTAGGAACACATCTGCATGCGAACGAGAAGGAAATGCTGGTTTTCATGGCTATTTGACGTTAACAAATATGTAACTTTTAAGTAGTACAAAAAATTGGTATTCACCTTTTTAACTTTAAATCCCTCCAGTGGAGATAAAAATGATGTTCCCATGGCTCTCGTACTTTAAATGCTCAGTTACATGCACCATGAATTTTATCAATTTATATTTTACTGTCCCCTGTTTTGTGCTTTGTGGGATGGCTCCGGGCTCATTGTGATTCTGTTCTGCATAAGCAGTTATGGAAGATGAATGGATATTTGCCTGTCCATATTTATTACTCACAACTGTGTGTCCACGCACCAAGCAATGCACTTGAAGATGAAGAAATCACATGCATGCAAACTAATCATTGATTTGCCTTTGTAATAAATGAATCAACCAGCTCGTCCAATCACATGACAGCTGACCTCCTTACCTCCTTCCTTGCAGTACTCGATGATGTATCCATCAAGACCGCCTGCTCCAATTCTCTCTGGAGGAAGCCACTTCAAAGTGCAGGTACTGTCTGCAACATCATCCACTAAAAGGCGAGTGGGCTCACTGGTGGGAGCTGAGGTAGAGAAAGAGAAGCTAGCACCTCATATGAAACTGAAATCCAATGATCACCGGTGTTTCTACGTCACTGGTATAGGTGAAAATGGAGGAATGGCAGAGGGAGCCCCGTACCGATGGGCATGAAGGGCTTGGAGTTGAGACTCGGTGGAGACATGCCGATCTCATTGATAGCAAAAACTCTCATTTCATACAGCACTCCCTCAATCATCCTCTTGGCCTCAAATGTAGTAGATGTGTAGATGTCGAAATTTAGCTTTGTCCATCTTGACGACCCCTTCTTCTTCCTCTCCATCAAATAGCCTTAACAAAAACGCAAAAATGACCCAGAGATAGATGAAAAGCACATGATGACAAGGGACTACTTCATTTAGTGTGACTGGCATTCATTCCCCTATAATGAGATTGTGGTCCCATGAACAGAGGTCTGTTAAGGCAGTGCTGACCTCAGCCATGATACTATATATATATATATATATATATATATATAT
>JAODKC010000598.1:0-41115 GCA_026777985.1 Mormyrops attenuatus
GTGATTGGTTGCTTAGATAATTGCATTAATGAGAAATTGAACAGGTGTTCCTAATAATCCTTTAGGTGAGTGTATTTCAATGTAACTGAACATGGAATTATTATGGTAAAATATGAAGAATTCAAAAGTAAAGATGTAAGCTAAGAGGTACGCCATAGCTGCCGCCAAGCTAGAAAGGCATGGTTTTTATAATTATTCTTACTCGTTTTATTCATATTTATTCCCTTTTTTATTATTCAGTATTAAATTAACCTCTCACCCTTCAAAACCCATTTAATAGTTATGTGTCCAAGGACGAAGATGAAGGTGTTGACATATTTTAGGAGGGAGACAGCCATGTTGAAAAGGAAAAGGATAGAAATAAATGGGATAAGATCTACAAAACTAATTGAGACAGAAATGATCATGTGGTTTCAGGAATGTACTATGGGGGGCAATGTATATCACTTGATTTTCAAATTCAAAAATAATTGCACTGTGTCCATTAACCAGCAGTGACTGCGGGCAAGCGACAGCTATTGAACTTGTGAACATGTGAACATTCATATAATTCATAATCACATTAACAAGATTTAGTACACATAGCGAAAGGGCTTGAAACGCAAAAATGATTGAGGTACATCTCTGCCTGTGGACATGAAAGGTCTGCCCAGTTTAGTTGATGAAAGATATTACAGCAGGAAAACTGAATATTGAATATAAAACTTACCATGGTCACAGGATTTTCATGGACAAGCCATTTGAGAGTTTGGGAAAGCCCATTTGTTATATCTAGTTATATGTCTTATCTATCTGCTGTTAGTGATACATGAGCCTGAACATTACCTGCCCTGTACCAAGAGTTACTGTGGCAATGTACTCCACTAAGAAGTAAACCAACATCATGATATCAGAAATGCAGAGTTACCTCTAACTAGCCTCAAAGTTATCCAGCTAAGCAAGAAATCCTGCTTTGTGATACAGACCCCTGGTGTAACCTGCTTGGCATGCTGGAAATTATTATAAATGATAATAATGATTATATACATACCCCAAGTATCCGGGAATGTGGTGTGTTGTTCATGGTCATTTAGGGCCACCAACAAAGATAGCTACTTAGCTCTTTGCAAGAGTCTTATCCGTTTCCTTGTACTGTTTGTCAGCAGAAGCAATGGCAGCTGATTGCTGCAAGACTGTCCAGTTATCTAGCTAATTGGTCCCTTTGGTGTTGGGGGGGGGGTCTGTCTAAATAGGGAGAGGGGCTATTTTAATCATTATATACTTTGTTGTTTCTTTGTATGTCATTTATAGTGTTTAAAAGCTAATTTATGTATGACTGGAGGGAGCTAGGGAAATAAAGATAAGACAGTAAAGTAAGACAGGACTTATCACTTTGGATGGTCTTAAATTATGAATTATAGCCTTGTGTGTTGTTTAGTGAATTCAGTGGACTAGTGTCCAAGTCACATACACAATTATACTGAGTACAACGTGCACTGAGATACACCGTTGCCTAGTTCCAGACTAAGACATCATATATAACAGACATTAGACATGTATATAATAAAAAATATCTTTGTGCTCTATTTTCATGATCTAACGCAAAATGTAAAGCACAAAGCGGAACTAACAGTTATGGGCATGTGCAAATCCATTTAACTATTTTGACAGCGGAAAATCCAGACTTTGCACCAGCGGAAGGCGGAAAAGGGGTTGTCCTAACTCTTTTAAGCAGTGCGTTTTAGAAATGTGCGGGTGCACGACGTTCCTTATTGACACAGGTAAGCGCTTGAGATGCACTAATGGTTTTTTGTTATTTTATTTCAGTTATATACTGTAGCATCGGTGAGAACTGTGCATCCCAACATGCCTCCCGTGCACTCATGTATATAGCCCTGTGAATGTATAATTGTAAATAGCCCTTGTATTGTTGTTGTTATGGTTATAGTTGCCGTCCCGATCGTGGCGTGCATGTTTACCCATGTCTTGTGTATGGAGGTGGAGGCTGCTCTGCATGAGCGCGAAGAGACATGCCGCTGCTGGGAAGCCTGGCTTGCTGTAGAGTGCCGCGAGCTTGACGAGCAGCGGAAGCAGGACCACCAGGCCTGGGAGCGGCTACGGGAATCCACGGAGTAGGACCACCAGGCCTGGGAGCGGCTACGGGAATCCACGGAGCAGGAGCAGCAGAAGTTGGAGTGGCCACGTGGCGAGCTGGCCAGCTTTTTTTATTCGGTTATTTGATGCATCAAGTAAGCCGGGACACCGTGCTGCATACAAGTGCCCAAAATTATGTTCTTGCGCAGCTCCTTTATACTTCTGCTTCATGTTTATCATTCTGTGAGATAAGAACGAAGGTTCACAATTACTGTCTTCTCTGTGCTCAACCGAATAGAACCGGTCAGAACCAGCTCTGTAATTACTGGTGTGGCCTTCCTCCTGGTCAGCTGCTAAGCGGCCCTTGCGTTTCACATAGACAGACAATACTTTATGATCATAGCAAATATTCTCTAAGTAAATTAAAGGTTTATCGATGTTACCTTGTTTTTGTTAATTCCCTCTCTTTTCTCTTTCAGCTTCAAAAAATGTCTGTAGCTTGAATCACCCACTTAGGTGCCTACATTTTAGAGAACTGCACAAATGACAGTGATAAACCTTAAGTAAATGAAAGCAGTTGAATCTTGTCTTTGCAGCATGAAAGGTCATTTGTATTCTGAATTGTTTTCTTGTAGTGCACATTCTGACCACTAAGAACATTTGGTAAATATTTGAAGGGAAAAGTTGTCATCATAGTTCATGTACCTGGCTCTAGGCGTCACATAATTCAGACTCTTTGAAGATTTATTGAATTATGAACAGACCCAGGCCATTCTGCATAAATGATACTTATTAGGTACTGATGGTTACAAGTGAGCTGTGTAAGAAATACATATTAATATTGGAAAGTGACTCCCAGCACAATATTGTGTGGAACTGTTATGGAGCTGAGGCACGATATATGATGATCCACAGAGCAGCTTACAAACAACAAGGGGATTTTAATATAAACTGAATACAAAACAGAAAAGAAACAATGACAATTCCCCTAACGTAGGCAGGTAGAACAAAAATTGAACTGAACACAACGAAAAACTAACATTAACAGGCTCCAAAAACACAAGTCAGAAACCTATGCAGGGAACAAGCACAACAGCACAGTAACACACACAATGACGAACTGGGGAACAGAGCAAGGGCAGGTACTTAAATACACATGATAAGGAGGGCTTCAACATAAGGGACAGGTGTAGGCTATAACTAATCAACCACAAAACAAGAGATCGGGGCCACGAGGAACAGGTGAGGGTAATTATAATCAAACACTAGGGACTAGGGCAGGGGTGGCCAATCTTATCCGCAAAGGGCCGGTGTGTGTGCTGGATTTTGGGGTAACCTTTAGGTCAGCTGTTCAAACCCAGGTGTGAGGACTCTTCAGCCAGTCAGTCCTCTAATTAGTAATGTGATTAGGCAGTTGCAGCGAAAACCCGCACACACAGTGGCCCTTTCTGGATAAGATACAAAAAGGACCAATACAGAAATAACATGAATACAAGGACTAACAAGGGGAAAAACCAAAACATCTAACAAAGCTGAGGCCTATGGCCACCCTCAAACCCATGATGGTATGGGATCGTGGCTCTGAACTGGCCACTTAGCCCTGGAAGTAGGCCAGGGAAACAATGGTAGATGGGATAGCCAGCGACACCTGCTGGCCAAATGGGGAGATGACTGACTGACTGACTGGCGTTTAGACAGGGACCAATCCTGACAGTAAACTAAGCTGAAGAAGAGACAAGCTGTGTCCTACATCAACGTATTCCGTTCAAAAATGCAAGGCTTATTTATGTAGCTGAATATCTATGCTGTGGACACTTTCCTCACATTCCCCTAAGGCTCAGCACCAATTACTCTGTGGATTCCTACACAGAAAAATCACAACAATGAATATTCAGTATGCATGCTAAATAAATACAGAATTAGAAGGCAAACTTGCACACAGTTCATTGAATGAAAGTGACCAGGAATAACATCAAAGGCACCTGGAAAGTTTTGAGGGCACGGCACACCTTGCAGATCCCCCAGCATACTGTATTCTTAAGTCTCTTGTGTCTCTGGAGATAGACATCTCCAAAATGCAATGCACAATGTCTGCGGTAGCTTCAGGCGGGTAGCATTACGGAATTACGGGTCGAGTAACCTGCAGAAATATTATATGCTATCCAAGGAAATTATGTACCTCACACACAGACATGACAGGCTAATGGATTTTCTTCTATCTATCTATCTATCTATCTATCTAACGTACAATAAGAAACTTACAACAGAAGACATCCATATTACTTAAATAAGTATTACCAATAACAAAAATGTATGTCCATGTAATATGCTATTAAATTCTAATTGCAAATAAATTAGCAAAATATTTCTTTTGCAAATAAATAGTAGTGTGAGTATTGTGAGGCAATACAGAGAGGAGGCTTGACAGTACAGTTTCATCCACCCATCCACCTCTCCTATAGCATCTGGGTTTTTCTTCACAGAGAAGAAAGACTGGGGACTTGTGATTGTGTATATGTTACCATGCCCTGAATGAGGTTAGTAACAAGGCAGGTTAAGCTTCTCATTTCCCTTGATTCTGGCTGCCTTGGAACAAATTAGAACGGCACAAGTGTTCACAAAATTAGATTAACAGAGTGGGTTTATCCTTATTCAGATCCGGGATGAGAATGAGTGGAAGACCACCTTCATCACCACTAGGGTGCACTTCAGTTATTTCATTATGACCTTTGGCCTTCACCACAATAACTCACACCTCACGTCAACAAACTTTCTGGGATGGAGAAGCCCACGCCACCTTTGAACAACTTAATTAAGTGTTCACTCAGGCTTCTATCCTTCACCATCCTGACCCTGAGGTGCTTTTTGTGGTTGAAGTAGAAACATCAAAGATCGGTGTCAGAGCAGTCTTATCACAATGCAGTGATCGAGCACCCAAATTATATCCCTATGTGTTTTAATCACATAAGCTTTCAGGTGCTGAACCTAACTGCAACATGGGTAACCGTGAATTATTAGCTAATAAGTTGACTTGGAGACACTGGCTAGAGGGAACCAAACATCCATTCCAAGTTTCTTACTGACTACCAGAACTTCAGTACGTATGTAATACCAAATGTCTGAGCCCCCAACAAGCTTGGTGGGTCATGTTTAGCAACGGCTCTGATTCATGGTAACATATGTGCCAGGTTCAAAGACCAGCAATGCAGAAGCCCTCTCCCAAAGATTAGAGTCGGACCTCAGAGCGTTTCCTGAAGGTCACATCCTGCTCTCATCCTGTTTCATTGCTCCGCTTAGGTGCTCACTAATGTGATCGAGCAGGTGCCGCAGACTGACCCAGCTCCCACAACCCCCAATGAAACCCCCAACACAGTTTTGAACATTCATGGGTTTGTTGGACGACAGAATTAGTGAGTCCCCATTTCCAGTGGGCCCCTATAGAGGAGGACATTCAGGAACATATTGCGTCGGGCCTTGTGTGTGCCTAGTCCAACACCCCACAGACTTTTCCCTTAGGCCAGCCGCAGCCCCTCCCAGTGTCTCGTCATCCTTAATCCCATTTTGCTGTGGACTTCATCACAAAATTGTCTCTGTCCCAGATGTGCTAGTGGTCATATACTGGTTTTCAAAAATGTTTTGACTCCTGCCTTTGCTCAAGCCGCATGTAACACTTTCCTCATCTCTGCATGTATCACTTTTCCAGTATGCTCGAGGATACCAACCTGCACTCTCTCCTGGGAGATAGAGCCCACTGGCATGTCTGCCATAGATCACTGGTTCTGGATGAGCAGTTAAGTCTGGGAAGCAGTGCATGTACAGCTGTCTTGCACTGTATAGCGACAAAACCCCTCCACCATCCATTGTTGCTGCCCTGCCCCGCTCTGCCAGCCCAGTCAGAGAGTGTGGATGTCCTCCTGGGACATAAAGCCCCATCTCCCCACAAAGAAACTGTCCCTGCATTACATCAGGCCATTCGAGATCCTGTGAAGAATCAACCTGGTTGTGTATCAGTTGCAGTTACCCGATCATTACAGAATCTCCAGTCTTCCATGTTTCTCTCCTGATACCCTCCTGGATAGAGACCGTGCTGCAGCCACATCTACTGACCCAGTCTCTTCCACCCAAACTTTAAACAGCCACACTTCATTTTCCAGTTACTGACAGCTGTACTTTATCTATTTAACTACCTAACCTACATAACCTAACCAGTTTGACCAGTCTGCTCAGTGCGAGATATTGTTGACTGATGTCCAGTAACTGAGCACTTCCCTGGCCTGCTTTCCCAGTTTGAGACCCCCCCTGTGTGCTTTTGTACCTGTGCTTCTCCTGATCCCCTGCCCCGGGAATGTGTGTCCTGACCCCTTTCTCACTCTGACTGTTTGTATCGATCTCCTCCTGTCTGCATGTGTGCTTGTCTTTCCCTTCACTCCCAGGATAGATTTCCCAGCTTATTGACCAGTGCCTACATCCCTGACTCCGAATCCCATCTAGTGTATTGACATCTCTATTCACTCTACATTTGGGTCCCTGGTTCCTAAAGAGATAAGAATCCAGTAACATAGGCCTACACATCCATCCATTTTCCTGAAACCCAATTGGGGTCACAGGGGGGACCAGAGCCTTGGGAACAATGGGTGCAGGAAGGAACCAACCCTGGCCAGTCGCCAACACACAGGGCCAATTTAGACTTGCCAATCAACCTGATCTGCACACTTTTGGACTGTGAAACGAAACTGGAACCCCTGGCGAAAACCCACATGAACACGGGGAGAGCGTGCGAACTCCACACAGAAAGGACGTGGGACCGAAACCAGGACCTTCTTGCTCTGAGGCAGCATCGTTAACCACTGCGCCACAATGCTACCCCTAGGCCTATGCGTTTAAGAATTAATTAGATATTCATATTTGGCAGGTTTGCTATTAAGCGTTTGTTGGCATAATGACGAGAAGTTAACTTTTTCAGTAGTATTGATAAGTCCAACCAAAAATAGCTGGTTAACCAATTAATCCTGCTGGTGTGGAGGCCCCAGGGGTTGTAACACATATACATGAAAACATTAACTTTAAATTTATTTTTAAATAATCCCTTACAACTAAAAGCAATATAAGTACATTAATTATCCGATACATTCATTAAATGCACTTTGTTGAATGGAATTGTTCTGATCAAAAAGTTATCACTATAACTACATATAACTTGTCCGTACTATTTAAATAATAATCAGTTGATTAGATTTACATGAATGGGGTATGACTGTGGATTCTGAAGCTTATTTTTCATTAATTGTCCTTTATAATTTTTATACTTTCCCTTATAATGTAATGCACTGGTCTGATAGCCCCCATTTACCATTAAACACGGCTGAAGTAAACTATAACTAGTGGCCAATTGATGTCGCTGTTGCGCTAATTTTCAATTTGTATTACCCTGCGGGTTCTCTCTTTGCCCATATTAAAAGGTTTTATTTAACATCTTAAACCATTAGCGCACTGTATGAAATCTGGAATCATCGAGGGAAGTGAACTGAACCCCTGCTAGGCACATCTAATTAATTCAGAGGGCAATCTCAACTACAGTGACGACCTGCATTACTCTGAAGTAAGGAAGCGTGTTACAAGACTCACCAACAGTGCCCTCTCGGAGGACCACCTGTTCCAAAGATTCACCTCTGGGCTGATTAAAACTTGAGCTAAGCCTCATTGTAATGGCTATCTTTTTTCAATGAGCTGTGTTCGTGTAGAGCAAGCAACTAGAAATAATTCTCAAGTTTGTGGTTGTATTGTTACATGTGTTTGGAAGAACGCATTGAAATTCTTATGCCACAGGTGCAGGGTGGGGGGCAGGTGCATGGGGAACAAATAGGACAAACAGTGGCACAATGAAAGACAAGAGAGTGCAATATAAGATCAAGTGAACAATAAATAAGTAATAAATTGAATATACTGTAGAATGTAATGGGGATATGGAAGTGCCAATAATCTTTAAAAATTACTAACTGAGCTGCACTTATTCTTGTGTACAATTTATTATCTATATTTATGTAGCAGTTTGCAGTAAACTGACATTGTCCTATATGAGCTTGTTGTACCACTTGTCTGTAAAGTTTGCATCTGGTGATTTACAAGGAACTACACATTTTTCCTTGGTAGTTTTGAACCAAATTTCCAAAAAAAAAGCAGTAAGAGTAAATATAAATAGTGCAGTGGCAGTAGCACAATGTGTTCAGAGATAAGAGACTTTATTGTCATTGTATCAGAAATACAACAAAATGTGTTCATGCACTGTCAAAAACACAAAGTCTGACATTAGAAAAAACAACTCAATTTGCTTTTTTTTTTTAACCACACACTTTGTGACTCTTGGGTCACAGCCCACCAGTTGAGAAACATTGATTTACATAGTGAATGAATTTGATATCTGAGTATGATTTAACACAATTTCCTGCAGAGCAACCACTCTTCCATAAGAGCAGGATTGTGTCATTTTAAAAGGTCTTTATGGATGGATTACCTCATTACCAACATTGGCTTTGACCACCTGACAATCACATGATTCCATCAATAAGGAATTAATTTCAATTGCGAATTTTCAGTAGCTCCACTGCTTTGTCTGTGCTGGTAGGGATACACTCACTGAGTTAAGTCAGACATGTAGAATTCAGCTTGCTGGTCTAGTTCTACCCACTTAGTCTTGGTGTTTTGGTTCTCGATCAGGCTTTCAGGATTCCTGCATCTGTGTCTGATTTCTCAGTTCTCTGGTTTGGCTCTGTGATTTGAATTTATTAGATGGCTGCCAAACTTGTCTTTAGATTTATTCACACAGTATCTGGCTTAGACTTATGTCCTGGATCCTGGCTGCTAATCACTAAACCTTCTTTAGACCCTCAGCTCTGGTATCTAGGATACGCTTGAACTTGAGCTCTTCTTAGCCACCTCATTTACGTACCTCGTAGTCAGTCTTCGGCCTGAATCATGTCAGCACTGTGGACACAGACGTGTGCCAGCTGAAGAGGAAGGGACTGACAGGCAGGAACCCTGCCCACATGATCATGTTCTTCCATCTGGGAACATGATCTTAGTCTCTCTGTAAATATGTTGAGATGTATGAGACAGAATCACCACACAAGTGTCACCATAAATGGTGAGCCAAATCGTTCCATAAAACCATTCACGTTTAGTCAGGTCAAGGTTATACTGCCATTTTTGTGAGAACAACACAAATTGATGATAAAAGACTTGCATTCCCTACCAAATATGCATAACAGTTTATGAATCAAATCATGAAAAGCATATTGGCATTTTGCATAGTTGACTCATATGCACTTCATCATCAACATGTTAGTTTCACTAAGCTGAGTTCTGGAGAAATTACTGAGTATTACTATACTCCATAATATACTACATGCAATGGCCACTACTGGAATACCTGCTTGTTTATGCAAATAGCCTGTTTCCCCAAACAGCAAATCATGTCGCTGTAACTGAAAAAAATATAGCATTGAAAGCGTCAAGAGGTCTGGTTACTGTGCAGCTAAAAATTAGAATGGCTCGAATGCATGATTCAAGTAGTTTTATATGTGGTATGATTGCTGGTGCCAAACCTGGTGGTTTCACCATCTCAGAAACAGCCTGCAGTGTCAAGACTTTATAGAAAATTATGCGATTAACAAAAAAGTAATACATATGCTGAACACACTTTATTAATGAGACACATCAGAGGAGAATGGCCCAACTCGTTAAAGCTAGCAGAATGTGAAAAAAATCTCTGAACTCACACTCATCAGTCCTTGGAATGGTTCTGGAGAAAAGGATACCTAATGAAGAGGCCACTGAGTGTATATCTGTACTTATAGGAGTTTACTAAATTGTGAATAACAATCCAACAAGATATGGACACTGTTGTCGAACGGGAAGAAAAAAATAACAGAGGTGATCACACCTAACCTTAAAAAATATCTTATTCACAGTATATTTATACCTTCTGTATTCGGCACTCATTATCACGCAGTTATCTTTTATTATTCTGTAATGCCTAGATAACTTTTACATTTTCAATGACATGAGTATTGGACAGTTTTTTCCTGTTCCAACTTTACGTGTTTACAATCCTTTCTGAAATACAGATTAGTTCCCAGTGACATGCCACGACTTTATCTAAAAAATGCCCTTATTTAGGAGAATAACCGTGCCCTATTAGATTGAGGAAGTTATTGGTGCCCAGTTTTATAGTCTCTTTATAAATAGCTAAGTCTGGACTGTAAGTGACAGTATCAGGACCGCATTTTGCATCCTTTAACTTCGGGTCAGACATGGAGGATGTTCTCAAGCTCCCCCTCAAAGGCGTCCTGCACCCCTGGGACATGCTGAGTTATACGCGGCAGCCATCAGCAGCGCCGTCCTTTTTGGGTGAACGGAACTGTTCCTTATTGTGTTTACGTGAGAGAAACAAATAATGCTCCCCGCTGGAGTTCCTTACTGCCAGCGGTCGTTGTCTCGCTGTGAGAAAGAGTCTGTACCAACTGGACTCTGACCACCAGGAGCTCGGAGCACTGGGAGCTCTGGGTTTTACCCAGTGCCGTGGTGTATGTGACAAATGACCAATGAGCCAAAGTCAGTGACCTTTCTATCTTTAATAAGAACATTTTATTTTGACAAATTCATAATTCTGTCCATATACAACCACAAATATAGCAACATTTTCGTTGTAGTATAGAATCATATTTTAATGAAAAATGGTGTTAAAAGGCAAAATAAGGTGTGGTTACTGAATCATTATATGATGAGAAAGGTTACCTTGATGCAGGGCCAAACTGGGATTAAAAATTGACCCTAGACTTTGGGGTCCCCTGGTATGCCACACAGCCAGTCCATCCCAGCCTTAATGGTGATGATTCATAGCTATCTTGAAACTGAGTGTCCTAGATGATCTGTTCACTATTCTTATTACTGACTGACAAATGATAGGCCAAAAAAAACAACAACCAATGATATTAATGCTTATAGAGTGAACTGATTGAATGCCTGATGCATGACTCTGAACGCAGCACTGTGATTTTACTCCGCGGCATTGAGGATCTGTTTTTGGCTCAAGTCTGTATGTAAAGAATAAATGTTTTCTTCCTGGCATCCATGTGTTGTCTGATACAGTCCAGAGATGTGGTTATATGTATAGGGGTGGCATGTGGCTCTGTGGGTTAGTGTCTGTGATTGGAAGGTCACTGTTGGGCCCTTGAGCGAGGCCCTTAACCCCAATTGCCACGAGGACTGGCTGATTCTACTGTCTCAAATGTGCATCACTTCAGAGAAAAGCACCTGCTAAATAAATAAATGTCAGTGTAGTAGAGGTCTTTAAATTGGCTGTATCGTGCAATGAACTGGCACAGAATTTTCGACAGGTGTGCATACTGTGCGTATCCAGCTTTTCACCTCCTAGTTCCCAGTGCACCCAACTGCGGCACACCCCAACCTATTTTCACATTTCTTAAATACAGGTTTTTAACAATAAACTGCATATATTTAAAATGATTGTGCATAATACCAGATATTTTAGCTAATTCATTGTGATTACAGTGATTTTATGTTTAATTGCTGAAAACTGAACTTCAGAATTATGATGAAATTGAAAATACAGTAAACCTCCGGTCTATTTGCTGGGTTTCTTTTAATCTCATATAGTATATGGGAAGAAAAAGTTGTCACATGTGTGTGGGAAACAGCAACGAATTGTTACTAACTGTCGAAAGATGTATAAATAAGTAAGCAGACTTCTAATCATGAGTGCAGGATGTGGTTTAACAACTCAGGAGATTTCACAATGATTGGGGAACACACATCTTAAACATAAATATTTCTATATTTTCTAATTTCACACACAAAAAACGTGACATTTCCGTGACGGGGTGCATATGTCCACGCCACTGAACTGGCATCACATCTAGGGTGTCCCCTTGTTTGTGCTTCGCCAACACTAGCATCGACTTAAGGCCCGTGGTTCATCCCCACACTGGAAAAGCGCTCATCGGAAATAGGGGGATAAAGCACAGGCAAGCGGCAAATGTGAGTTTCTCAAAGAACTGAAATACAAATACATCCATCTAAGTAAATATATCTAAAGCTGTAAATAGACTGAGATAAAAATAAATGCCCCATAAAAGTACTTTAAGTGGCCACCAGTAAAAAAGCAAATTCACAAAGCATTTATGAAATGTTATACCCTTGTCCCTGATATTTCCGTGGGGACCCTACGAAAGAGCCTTATGTCAACATGCATGGGTGGCTTTTGGTGTATAACATATCCTGCTGAGATGGATCTCCAGCCACTGCTTGGTGTGTCGGCCCTCGGCGCCCTCTGCTGTCCTGTGGGAGTAAGTGAGCACTCTGCCAGAGCACGCTATGTGCTCCCAAGCTCACATCCAGCTGTCCTGTGAGCCACCATGCATGCAAACACCTCCCAGGAGGGACACACAAAGGTCAGTTTCACTGGCTCCTGTTACTGGGAATGCTGGGATTGTGGACTTTCCTTACAAAAACTGAGAAGGTGTATAGTAACAAAAATCCAAGACTCTTCACGATCGTGTCAGTTTTACTCACTAATAATACTTAAGCATGGGATAGAAAATAAAAAGCAATAAATGAAACATGAATTATACTGTATTACTGTATTTATGGGGAAAAAAAATCTGTTTAGATTGGATGTTTGTCTTGTGAAATTTTGTTCTTCTTTGTTATCAAAGTTTCTGCCCCCCCACCTTGCTCCCAATGACAGTCAAATCTAAAATTGAACATTCAGTTTAAGTTGTATGCAAATCAGCTTGTGTTTACAGAAGGCGATGTCTCTGTGCTATTTTAGGAATATGGTCATTTGTCTTCTCAAGGGGAGAGCCCTTAAACATAAACAAGGATCCCACGCCACTAGTTCAGTCTACAGATGTTTTTTATTCGCTGTAAAACTAATTAGTAATTTATACATAGCATGTTGCCCTTCCAGGCAGTGAAACAAACCAAAACAAAATATGGCTGCAGAAAAACAAACAGGGATGCAGAGGTCATTGGTGTTAGGCACAGCGCTGATGGGGGACACTCACACTGTTAGTCGCGTGTGAAGCACCATAGCGTCTCCCTTAGGCTCCTCTCCATCTGTTACCGGTAGAGACAGAAATAGAATGTGGGATATGGGGCAACTTCACACACAGATCTGCCAAGATCTCCAATCAGTATGAAGAGACTTTGATTGATTTATATGACATTGATGGGTCTGTGAGTGAATGAAGGTAGCACACCAGGAAAGCCCTTAGTGTGCGTGGGCTCGCTGTTAAATGAGGCTTCCTGGAATGTGCCCCACACTCAAAGTGACCCTGTAGTTATGGAAAATCCATGAATGGATTATAAGTAATCCACGAATAGGTCATATAATAAAATAAATCTCATGCAAATATATGGTGTCATAATGAGAAGACCCATATATCTCTAATGTGTCTTTTTATATAACAAATTTTAAAAAAATTGTTGTCAGAACTATTTGTGTTTATGTTCCATTAACTTCTCCTGAACATCTGGCACAGTGAGGTGTGACGGCAGGAAGTGTTGCCGGCTGTCCTGGACCTTCAGGGAGCCAAGCTGCAAGTGGACGCTGGTCTTTTTTAGAGTCTGGTGTCAGGGTGGGAAACCAACCTCTTCCCACGATGCTGTTCTTCAGCTAATGGCAGATGCAATACCCCTACTGGTTTTTCAAGAGTGATTCATCAGACTCGTCAAGAATCTCTAAGGGTCTGCCAAAATTAGGTGATCTTTTTTTCCGGAAAAATAAAGTGGTCAAATGACGAGGATGACAGATAATGAAAGACGAGCTGCTGTTTTGGGTGGAATGTTACATTTCCATTCAGTTTTATACCATGTATGCTTTCGTATTAGACTCTGGGCTCTGAGCTTGTCTAGCCCTTTCTAGATTTTAGCTGCCTCTGTATCTATGGTTTTCCCTTTTCTTCTTTTGTGTTAAACCGCGTTTTGGATGCTAGGGATTTCCTTAATTATGTTTCTTTGGTGCCTATTTTTGTGGGTTTGTGACATTTTGTTTGTTTTTTCTCAGAATCTTCTCTATGATGATTAACACAAATTTGTGATCACCCTGCTCTGAAAATCTTATCGTGGCGACCCAACACCCCCTCCCTGGAGACAGCTGAGTTTGCATATGTTAAACCATAGTATATTCCACTTAAATCCGGTCTAAAACTGCTGTCACAGAGACCCCTAGCTGTAATGGAAGCTGAGTAACAATGGCTGATGTCAGTCCCATTCACATGTCCTGTGCCCTGCCCTTCTCTAACCCCCTGTGCTTCCTATCCAGTGTGATTATATGACATGACCAAAATAGAAATGGAAGGCCTTTAAGATGCTTGGATACTTGGCCATCCAGATGTCCCTGTTTACATGGGGGTGAGAAGTAGCTGGTGTTAACAAGTTATTTGTTTATACAGAGGAAGTGTGTGGCCAGTTCAGGTCTCATCACAAGGTGAACATTCATCAAAGTTTGCGGTTTTATTGAATGTTTCCACATACTTGCTGTGTGAGGGTGATTTAAAAACACAGAAACGGCAAAGCTGTGTACGATATAATGTGCTTTCACTGCAGTACATGAAAATTACATACTATAAGGCTTGATAGGCAGTGTGTATTTTTTGTATTCACCGGATGTGACATATGTAAGGTTTTGGGACCAGTCTGCAGTCACCTCAGACGGCTTCCTGTTAACAAGATACCTCAAAAAATCTTTGACAGATCTTTTTCAGACTTTGCAGGCACACTGTCTAGGTGACAAACTGGAACTGATCAACTTTTGAGAGACATCGCCCCAAAATTGAAGCTTTTGTCCAATCTTGAACAAAAGGCATGCAGACATACTGTATAAGGTGAAGACCTTTTCGAATATTGGGACAAATCATACCAAAGTCGAAATAATGGCACAAAGTGACAGCAAAGAGGAGAGTGACGTAGATACGACACTTAACCCCGTGAACTGGATAACTTTATTTTATATTATTACTCAGATTTTTGATGGATCTTACTACCATTTCACAATAATATTGTTGAACTTACAGAGGGCAGCCAAGAGTAAAAACAGAAGCTTGCAGTCACCATCTTTTGAGCAAAGCCGTCTGCCTTCTAGATCTGAATCTTTTTGCAAGCTTCCCATGAGCACTGTACAGGTCAATGATTCTGTGGGGTGCAAGATAATTTTCTGAATATTCTATACTAAAGTTTATCATTTTTTTGTTGTCAGCTCAGTAAATTCTATTGGTAGCTGTCCGGTGGCTGGTCAGCAAATTTCATCGTTGGGGTGTTTAGTCATGTCACTAAGCCCTAGTCCAAATCAGCGATGACACATGGAAGACCAGCTTAACTCTCATATGTGTGTATGTGTGTGATGCACCTGTGCGGATGGCTTGACTGCAATTCCAAGAATCCAGCTCCTGGCTTTGCAGGCACAAATAACCAAAACATGAGCACAACTTAATTAATTAGAGAGCTCAAAATAGCAAATTGGGAGCATTAAAAAAATCAATTGTGAGCTCATTTTAGTATTTTGTAGGCACGTTTAACTAAAGTGCACATTTTAGTACATCGTGAACATGACCATATATTCCATTAGTGTATCTGTTACAGTTCTTACTGTTATGTCACAGAAAATATTGGTCATAGTGCAAAAGAGAAATGAATAGAATATAAATATTTAGTCACATCTATTCATCCATCCATTTTTTATAACCGCTTGTCCAATTCAGAGTCACAGGGGGGTCTGGAACCAGTCCCAGAGGTTACAGGTGCCCACTGCAGTGTACACTCATACACCAGTCACATATATGCCCACCTACAGGGAATGTGGTAATTACAATTAACCTCAGCAACAGTGCTAACCAGTGCGCTATCATGCCACCTTGACCATGTCACTGTAGATATTTAATCACCACATTTATTAGGTCATATTATTTTTCTGTGGGTTCATACGGAAATCAAGAAAATTTGTTCCCAAATGCCTCTTTATTGCACCTCATCAGTGGATTAAATGGTCCCTTTAAATTTTATATGATGATACAATTTCCTTGTAGTTTCACAGTTTTTGCTGATCAACTGTTTCCTCCAAACTCTTCTCACATGACTTATTTTCCCATTGAGCATTTAATGGATTTATTAATACAGATAAGAAACATAACGCGTGATGCACTTGAACCAGTGTTTTTTCATTGAAGAACTACAATGTATTAGCAATACTTTGGAGCGCCAGTCATTATGAGTCATCCAGGGCCCACCAGCTGTTCCAATCAAGTGTGGTAATTGGAGAGAAGCAGCAAATGAGCCGTGCTTTGACATCCGTCCCTGTGTGGTGTCTGTGGTGGCACATGGAGGGTTGGGGGGTGGTTCTGCCTCATCAGACATACATAAGCCTGGTTCAGAACCCCAACAAGAACCACACAAAGACACAAGTGTGAAAATGTAATGCGACTGGAGTAAATAGTGTGACGTATATCTCAGAGAATTGTGAGGTCGTCTGCGTCTTTGTTTCAAACCTTAATATAGGTTATATATATGCATCCTAAAGTAAATAGTGTGCAATATAATTTAACCGCCGGTTTAATCAAACGGGATTTTTTTTTTCTTTAACAAAAACTTTAAAATACCAAGGTGGATTGTTATATATAGCGACGAAGGAGCGAGACGCCATTAAAGATGCGGGTCTTTGTGGATCCTTTTTGCAAGGCAAGGTCTTCGGAAAGTAGGAATACTTTGATTGATAGTGTAGCTCAGAATCGCGCTCTGTGTGGGCGCGTTACCGAGCGCTACCTGTAGCGCTGTTTTGCAACCCTGGCGTTACCTCTCAAGGTAAATTCAATTTCTGCCTGTTTATTTGTATGTGCAACATTATTCTTCTCTGGATTCACCCATATAATTACTTTGCACTTAACGGAACTAATGATAATTAATAACTAAACGTGGCATCGCTGTTTGCACTTTATTAACGTTTTAGGTATCTACACGTGTTTAGAAGAAATATGGACAATATTCTAATTTAATACACATACGCTAAACGGCTAGAGACACCTGGACAATGTGCTGTTGTGTAATCATATAATTTATTATATAGGACCTTCCGAAACATTTAGGCAATATAAGTCAGCCTTTTCTCCAGAGTAGTACTGTTTATTCAGCGTGTTGCTTTGTGTGCATCAGATTTATAGCACCCTCCCCTGCGAAGTCACTGAAATCTGATTTGTTGCACCTGCCGATAATTTATTTCAAGCATTACGTGTGGCACCCAATGAATAGGAAGACGGTAACAAATGTGTGCATTTCATGATTATAGTTAGGCTAGTATTAGATTAATTGCCTGGAAGCGGTTGGTGAGTTTCCAATATTTTTTGCTTTATTCTATTAATTCTAGTAGGTTATTCCTTTGGACTTGATCGAACGTCTCATGAGTTCAGTATCCTTACTACAATTCACAATTCCCCCCTCTTTTTTAAATATATGGTTTAGCTGAGCCTTGGGGATGCCCATTCCAATTCAAGGTTGTCACGATACTACTATCCTTATCCAAAGAATGACGAACATGTTGTGACATTTCCTTATGGGATTTTGCTGTACACTTCACCTGTTTCTGTCACTCTGCTACCGGTAAGCGGAGCAATGAGAAGGTCATGCAAGAGAAGCTTCGATAGTCACAACGTAAACCTCCCAGTGCTTTCAGTTTGAATGAAATGAGGCGTTCATCAGCAGAAGAATCACATTAGGGGTAACCTGTACCCGTCGACAATAAAACCTAAATAAAAAAAAAAAAATCTAAATAGACTTAACATTCATTTGTAAAAGAAGTGTATGAGATCTAATATAATATAATATAGCCTACAATTAATGGACGCTATAATAGTTTTTCCTTTCTTTCAGAATATTTGAATACACGTTTAATGATTGTAAGGGAAATCCCCCAATTGCGACCAAAGGCGATTCCTTAATAATAATTGGTAGGATGGACTGTTTAAAGCATGTATCATGTTTTACCTTGAACTTGTCGCGATGATGTGGCGATGTTATTTTCCTTGCAGGTCTGATGAGAAGAAAGTGGTCAGTCTTGCGACAGAGACCGATAAGGACATCCGTATTTTTACTGCGGAGCAGAAACCGCGCGTTGAAGATTTTTTTCCATTTATTTATTTATTTATTTATTTTTTCCACGATACTTGTCGCTCCAATAGGAGTGGCGATGCTCGGGAAGAAACCGGTGAAAGTTCATTACTTCCAGACAGTTTTAGGGTTGTGCTCTCTGGTGCAAGAGTAAGAAGAGCACTAAACCTGACAGGGTGAAGAGAGACGGGGGAAAGGAAAAGTTAGTGTGGAATTTAACGCAGAACTCTGTGATCAGAGATGGATGGTAATGGTACGGGTCCGAAGAAGAATGCTCAAAATCATGATTCCAAAGTATCTGGTAAGTATATGTAATTATCTTTTTTGTATTATATGAGAATCATTATTCGCATACAGGAAGAATATAATTTACAGCTGTCGGTGATGACCCTTGAATGCTTTAACACATGCAGTTAATGTAATAAAATCATGGTCATATGCAATAGACGTAACAATTTTTATATTTTGAATTTTAAAATGACCAAAGTTCAAATAAGATGCATTTAACATTTTTAGATGTTAAAACATGTTTGTTCTGTTAGAATTTTTCCCAGTGCAATATGATGACATTTTGCTAAGTGCTAATAAGGCATAGTATACTATACTTGTGTTTAAAAATAACAACAATAAAAAATATATAAATTGACCCAAAGTAGCTACTTATTCAAATAACATCCTACTTTCTAATTTTACTGGTGAATTCGGCCATTCCCCAGACTACAAACTCTAATATTAGACGGAAAGGAAGCTTTTTTTTCCTTTTGCTCTTTTTTTTAAACTTTGATTCCCACGAAGACTCATTCTAAGCCTGCTTGTTTAAACTGCCACCCGTATAACTGGACAGAGTCCCGTCATAGTAAATATCAGAAGGGCCGAACAGAGGAAATATGAGAGTCAAAGATATAAAGTTGACGGGAACCAGCTGGATGATGTCTTGGACTGAGCGGTTTGGAAGCGTCTTTCAATAAAGCAAAGCCTGGTTGGGTCAAAAGATGATGAGAAAAAATTATGTTCTTTGCAATAAATAAACATTTAAAAGCTGTTATTTTTAATTATTCTGTAAACAATCACCTAAAACGATGTTTACAAACCATCTTCTTCCATCTATCCATCATCGAAATGCTTATCCTGGTCAGGATGGTCGATCTAGACTAAAAATTTCAAATAATTTGGGAAGGCTGCATGTAATCAAAGAGTGACCCTTATAGGTGCTATATTAACTAAGAAAATAAAGGGCTTGTTGCAGAAATAGGTCTGCTACTATAACACAGTGTATCAGTACAGTTTATGGATGCTATGGTGTGTCAATCTGGCCTGTTTTAAGCATAGAGGTTTACTGTTCGTTTCATGCGTGATCTGTAGTCTATAATCTCTCACTTTTTCTTTGTCAGTCATCAATTCATGGTTATAATCTCTTGGAGGGATACTATTTTAAGCGAGCCATATTTGAAAAATAAAAACAAACTATCACAGTCCATCTATGGTGTTCGCTCGATTGCAACTCATTTAAAGGTGAAACATACAGGTGTATTATCAGATTTTGTATATTTTTTTCCTTGTGTATTGTTCATACAGTACTGGAAACTTTTTTCCCCACTGGTTGATCCAGACATTAAATGGACCGAAGTGGTACCAAATATAAGTCCACTAAAAATATCTTTCTATATTTAATTCACAAGCCTAGTCACTACGGATTAAAAGTAAATTTATTCAATATTATCTTTGGAAGAAGAGAAGTTGATGTGACGGCACTGTAACTTGCATCACTTATGAATGCCTTGAATCACCCAGTAAGTATCTATCATTGATTCATCACTTTAATATATGCTTGAGTACATATAATCACAGAAACACAGGCAGACAACTTTGTTGAATTTGGCAGGTGTGCCGTGGAACTAGGCAGATGTGTTAAACTGCAGTTTTAACTCTGAACACATGATGACGCTCTACACAAGGTGTGCTAGTTGTCTTGTCCTTTATGAGGGACATACCTGTAACATATCTTCCTAAGTTCACAGAATGGGCTTTTTTTCATGTGTCAGCTGAGACCCAGGCAGTCTTGTATGATATAATACTGAACAGCAGCCATGCAATTGGGTTAGGGTGAAGCATTAGCTTTTTTGGGAATTCCGTAAAGGACAACTTCTGTCCTGTGCTAATCCTAGCCTTTCTTACTCCACAGGTAAAACGTTCTTAGTCCACAACCGCTCAGGAAATCACCTACCAGAGTTGGACTCACAGTCTGTGATAAGAAAGACAGAGAATTACAGCCATGTGCCTGCAAAAGACAAAGGGGTGGACATAATCAACATCAAGGGCATCGAGGACATTGGATATGTCCAGCAGGATTCCATCGTAAGTCACTTTCTCAGTGTTTGCAGATGAAATTTTGGATCGCTTGTTAGGCATGTGATGCTTTGAGTTAATCAACAGGCACACCTTTCATTTGGGTCCAAACACTGTAATGACAGTGAGGGTCTGTTTGGTCCACATTCTTTGGTTATGCCCATATAAATAACTGTGAACTGTTAATACTGACTCAATACTTGTTGAGTCAGAAGGAAATGGGGTCAGAGAGATTTCCTGGCCTTACTTCATGAACACAAGCCTTTCTTCAAATTGGAATCAAGTAATGATCACAGAGCACAGTCAGCTACCATCCCTGGGGCAACTGGGGTTAAGGGCCATGCTCAAAGTCCTAGTGGTGATACAGCTACTCTACTGGATATGGGATTTGAAAGCACAACAGACATAGGTACATACCCATAACCGGCTGTGCTGCATATCACAGATTTTATCCATGTAAGTCATTTTATATGGACATCTCTCACTCAAATGGATCTGCATAGTGAAACTGTAGGCTATTTCTCAAGCTCTGAAAGGAAGACAATTGGAGATTTCACCACATCCTTATTTTCCCAGAGAGGAATGAACTTTGCTCCCGCCTATGCAGAGCAGCCAGACACATGTTCTCCAGTGGGAACACACCCAAGCTTGTAAAGGCAATATCCACTGTTGTGGATTTTTTCCATATGCATTCCTACTATACTGGTTCAGGGCCCAGTTTTCTGTCATGTTTATCGACAAAAGAGTTGTGAATGGAACCAAAACAGTATCAAATGCACAACTGTACAGCATATAACAGCAGATGCAGGCAATGAAATTAGTTATTTACAGTATTTAGATGCTAGGCTAGTTTATCTTTTTGTGGGTTGGAATTATGAAACTATTCTGTGTCTATTCTGTGTGTCTGAGGTAGTACTTCAGCATCATACATCATGAATATTAATGGTTTTCCCTAACCACCCTGTATTAACAGGGTGACCTTACAGTTAACTGTCATTTTACAATCTACACACAATTGACACAATAAACGTGTATACAAGGCTTTTTTCCACAAAAGTTAAACTTCAAGCAAAAAACATGATACACCAAGAACAAAAAACGAAAATACGAAAAACAAAATAGCGTCTAAGTGCCATTGGGTTCCTGAAGTTGAGGTCACTTGTGAGCAGCATGACACATAGGGATGTGCATATTGTTTAATTTTTAAAGTGAACATGAGCATGAGCCTTGTAAACACTGTGTGATGATATTGAGTGGCTGCCATATATTGACAATTGGTGCCTTTTCTGTCACTTGGTACTCCACTGTAACTTGCAACACTGGATCATACGGGTTGCAACGCTAAACCCGGACAAACTGCCGATTTTTTAAAAACAAAAGACATGGCCCAAAAAGAGGATGTTTCTGGGGAAACCAGGACATATAGTAACCCTAGAACTGATTTTGAGACACATTGCCCCAAAATTGAAGCAGCACTACGCAGTGCAGGGGTCACCAACCTTTCTGAAACTGAGAGCTACTTCACAGATACTGAGCCATACAAAGGGCTACCAGTTTGAAACGCCCTCTTAAACTTATCAAAACTTCATGTATAATAAACATGTTTTAAATGCTTTTTTTTAGATATTGTCATTTTCAAATCTATATAAATGCAAATGTGATTAAAGAAGAATAGCAACGGGATAACATTAAATTTTAGGCACTGCTCACTGGTGAGTTGCGCTATTTTTAGAACAGGTACACGGGCGACTCGTGGCCCTTGGGGGCATCCTGGTGCCCGCCGGCACCATATTGGTGACCCCTGACGTAGTGATACCAAAAAAAGGGCAGTTCTGACACTTCATGATAATAATAATGATACTTTATTGATCCCTTGGGGGGGGGATTTCTCTTTTCACCTACCCCAACTTGTACTCCATTACACACGTGTAGGTGAGAGAAGGGGAGTTGCTAAAGATTTTGGACCCCATGAAACCAATCCAGTTAATTTCCCAAATTTTTAGGGCCCCTGTCACTCTGGGGCCCTTGGAATCTTCCTAACTCCCCCCCCCCCCCCTTACGGTGGCCCTGGGTGATAGCGAGCTTGGCAGTGAAGAGCAGCCACCTGTAGTAGCTCCTATGGAGCTGAGGGTTGATGGCCTTGCTAATGGGCCCAGAGATGCGGCTATTTTCCTGAAGGAGGGCATGAACTGGTGACCTTCCGTTGACAGTCACAGAGGCGTAGCACCCTGAGCCACATGCTGCCCCCTTGATTGTATTGGAGGGAGAACTGAAAAATAACTGATCAAACTTTGAGAAAACTCATCCCAAAACTGAAGCGACCCTGTTACAGCAATGGAAAGGGTGAAAACAGACTTTTGACCTTGTGAATGTCATAAGTCAAAAAGTATTTGATGGATCTTATTACTGGTTCACAAAAACATCATATGGATGTTTCACACAAATTGCCTAAAACAATTCAGACAAATTGCCTCAAAATGAAGCAGCAGTGCTGTGTGGCAACAAAGGAAGTAAAGTGCAGCTATAGAAGACGTGTGGTCTTGTGAGTATAGTAACTCAAAAAGCATTTCACAAACCTGTTTCAAACTGTGAAGACATATTGACAAACTGATCAAACCTGGAGATGGATTATGCCAAAATTAAAGGGTGTTGGATAGTGATGCTGATGATAAAACAGTTTCAGATACTTGATCCTCTTGATAACTCAAAAAGTATTTGACAGATCATTTTCAACCTTTGCAGACGTTGTAAGGGTGAAGATTTGGACCATATCCAATTTTGGGGCAAATAGTGCCAAAATTGAAATAGTGTTGCATAGTGATAAAGTGAAGGCCAGCTCAGACGCTTGTTCCTGTCAACATGGTAGCTCAAATATTATTTGGCCAATCTTTTCCAAACTTCAAAGATGTATTGTATGGGTGAAGATCTGGACCTGTTCAAATTGCACCAAAATATAAGCAACGGTGCTTAGTAACAGCAAAGACAAGGATGACTTAGATGAAACACTTAACCTTGTGAACAAAACTCTACTTGATATTACTACTCTATTTACTCTAACCTTGATGGATCTTATAACCACATCACAAAAACATTATATGGATGAAAATTTATACCTGACAGAACTGAGATCTGAGTCCCAAAAGTGAAACTGCAAGGACTGGGAGCAACCAAGGGGCAAAAGGTGGTTTCACCCCCATCTTGTGAACATAGCCAAATGCCATCTGTATGTATTTTGTGGATCTTTTTGTAGACTTCCCAGGAACATTGTACAGGTCATTCATTCTCAAAGAGTGGGGTGAGAAATTTTCTGAATATTCTAAAATTGACTTCATTTATTTTTCTTTTGCCAGCCACCCTCCTTGGCAAATTTTATTGGTAACAGTACGCTAGCCGGTCGGTGAGATTCATTATTGGGAATTTTTATAACTTTTAAATTTACTGTGAGGAAATTTAATCGTGTCACTTAGACTTTGTCCTCGTCAGTGATGTCAGGCTTGGATCTGTCAAGCCTGATTACATTAAGATAAGACACACAAAGTGCTCCAGGGGTGCTGCTGTAATGAGATACTGGTTCAACATTTTGAGCTGACAGAAATCCTTGCACACCCCACGGTTTTCCATATTACTTTACCAGTGAATATTAATTAATATTTGAATGTGTACTTCAAGTTCAATAGCTGTCGATCTCTTACAGTTCCTGGTGGTGAGTGGACATAGTGCAATTATTAGTGAAGATTATAGACACTCATAATCAGAAAATGGAGTGGTTGCATTATCCTCCATTGTCCATTGCTTCAAACAGACTTTACTGGACATCTCCTTAAGTTATAGTTAGTCCATTAATTCTCTATATTTTCACTTAGAATGGCGTTATAAATGAAAATGATATCGCTTGCTTAAAATATGTCACCACCTTTGTCATCATCCCTGGTTACATATCCAATGTGTGTGTGTGTCTGTGTGTGTGTGTGTAATGGATAACAGAATAGTGAATGGGTTTTTGAAGGGTTACAAGTTTACTTCAGTATTCAGTATTAAATAGGATTATGAATAAAATACTAAGAATAGTCACAAAAACCACAAAGCACTTTTGGAAATTATTGACATTTTCTTAACAGCAATCACACTGTATGTATGCATTTTCACTGTCAACGATCTGCTGTCAGCATGCCTTTCTAGCTTTGGTGTCACGGTGTTGCTCTTTTCCGTTATTGTACTGTTGAAATCTTTACTGTATATCTTTCCATAATAATTCTCTGTTCCATTTCATTGAAATACTTAGCCCTGTTGTGATTCATGCTTAGGTGATTGGCTGATTGTTGCAAACTGCACGCTTTTATGTGCAGGTGCTCAGGAAGGTTTCAAGAAGGTAAGAAACCCAGGCTTGATATCAGACATCCCACTTCTCCTGAAAGTTCCGGGAGTCTCCCACAAATTGACAGCAGCTCCCTGATACCCACAAGTGATGCGCAATATTCATATAATATCCAGAAATCTGTTGTTCCACTATTCAGTGATGGTAAAATTACCCAGTAAGGAGTTTTATAATATACAGGGTATTACCGTAATATCAGTCAGGCAATATCAGTCCCCCACCCTCCTGGATGCCCCTCATCTGCCTTCCTGAAATCAATATCCCTAAGGTGGGATGTCTGACATAGACTACTGATAGTCAGTGTTGTGATACTGTTAATCTTGAATTGCAATTGTTTGGTTTAGTCAAGCTAGAATGTATCTTCAAAGCGTGATGTTGTACCCAGCCTGTACCCAGTTTTGTAGCTATGCCCTGTGTCTCTAGTTTTATTGGTGTTTACCTCATTAGTGCTTGGTTCATTGTTAATGATGCACAACTGTGCCTTGTTTAAACCTCATTACTTGCATATATAATCCCCTGCCCGATGGTTCAAATCCATGCACTTTGTGCCTTTAGTAGTTCTAGTATTATTTACCTGTCCGTGAATTTAATTTGTAATAAAGGCTCCCTGTGTCTTAATACCTACATTGTGGACTGTCGATCATGCCAATATGTAACAAAATTGGCATGCAAGTGGAATGTGTAATAAATGGTTCAGGCAAGCATTTGTGTAAAAATATATTTATTGGCTATCACATTTCCACTTGATCCCTGTGGTACATCTAGAAATTGTTGAGGTTGAAGGGTGTGGGAGGAATATGGATTAGATGGCCAGAGCAGGTGTTTGGGCTATCTCGGGAATTCTGACAGCCTCCCCTCTGGTTTGCCGTGACCGCTGCACGCACTTTAATTTGTGGACATGTAACAACCCAGATAGCACACATATGTTGAAATGACATTGATTCTATATCAGACAAAAAGGTTGAAACAATGTTGATCTTCAATGATTCACTTTATATCAACATTGAATCAAGGTTTTGCCACCATCAATTTTTCAATATTGAAAATCTCACCAAAGTCAATTCAGTTTCAACTTTGAAAATTTAACACTTACCATAATTCAACGCATTCAACTATAATTCAACGCTGAAACAATAACATGGTGCTATCGGGGAAGTTACATACCTGAAATCCTGATTTGCTTTCATATATTTTGCATGCTTAAACAATTTAGGAAAATAAAGCATATGACATTACTCATTTTACTTTACAGACTTTTCAGGGGCAGGTGCTCTAACAGGGGCATGGCTGACCAGTGCTTTTTGCTGGGGGGGGGGCAGGGGGGCCCCCATCAATGCAGTTTTTGGCAGGGTGTGGAAAGTGGCTTTAGTACAGTTGTGTGATTGATGAATTATGGTTTGAGTTGGATGCATCTGAACTGCAGTTAAGCTTGGAGGGGAAGGTGTCATAGTGTGGGGAGCCTATTCATCTACTGCTACCCAGAATCTGCTTCACTGTGAAAAGTCAGTTAATGCTACTGAGTACAAGAGAATATTGCAGAAAGGCTCACTCCCAATTGTTTTCATAGGAAGAACAATCAGAATTTACTTTTTGACAAGACAATGCTCCTGTCCACACTGCAAAGACCACCAAAAAGAGGCTTGAGAACAAGTCTACAAGTCCTCATGTTTTGCCCTATATATAAAGAAATATAGAGGGGAAAAAAACTATAAAGAATATTTGGTCTCACATTAAATACAAACCACTAGGGAATCCTTCTTCCACTACTGATCATCTGTTTGGAGTCATCAAAACTGAGAGAAACAACATTAAATCCTGTAACAATATATTTGCAAGTTTACCTGCAAGACTTCTATGTTTGAGGAAATCTAAGGGAAAGCTTACAAATACAAAGTAATCTATCTGATTAATTGCCTGATCATTGATATGTTGTGAAAACTCATGATAAAATAAATGTCTTAATTTTTGGCTTGGCCTGTTTTTTTGCCCTAGAATGCATATTTATATTAAATTTAGTCATGTTTGGCGAAAAAGAACTAAATGCTCCAACTAATGTGAGGACATATAAAGAGTTAAAATCCAAGTGTCTTCTAATATTAGCTCTTGGCTTTCTTAACTCCTCTCAAGTAACAGGCAGGTTGAGCAGGCAGATTCAGGGCAGCAGGCGCATTCGGGCTTGCAGACCAGGGAGCGAGTCCTGCTTCATTGCAGTAGCCCACAGGGATGGGAAGATGGCTGAGAATGCACCTGAACTCACAGGCGCTGCACTGCCAGGCCCCACAGGGCGGCCTCACTTCCTCAGAGATGTGGTATTCCATGGCAAGTTCAAAGTAAGTGCTACAGGTGAATGAATTAGCAGATGATAGAAAGCCTCACGCTGACACGTGCCCACAGCAACTTCTTACTACTTGTCTGTCTGTATATGTTCTCTGGGTTTAAACTTTAATCATAGAAGTGCCTGAAGTTTGACAATAAATTGATTCAAATTAATTTTATGTGCCTGCCAGATTTCAAACTGTCAAATCCAAAGTTTGTCCTGGAGCGTTGGTTAGGAAACTCCATGTTTTGTTAGTATTTGCTGCCACACATTTTGCACCTGGCAAACGTCCTGAACCTGGTTTGTGGCAGCTCCTTATACATGTGCATTAGCTAACCACGAAAGGCTACTGAATTACTTAGGCTTGGCTGAGTTGTTCTTCGTCTCTTAGTTGCTGAATAGAAGCAATAATTTGGAAATGAAGTTTCTTCCCTTGGTCTTTCTTAATTAATAACACTAAAACCTATATCACTGGAATACTCAATGGCTAGTACCGAGTACTCCTGTTCTAGTAGATTGTGTCCAATTTTGTCTTCGTGCTGTCTTGTGTTGAAACTCTGGTTCCATGAATAACTGGGACAAGTTACTTCATGGATTCCATATAATCCTCTGATAAATGTGTGATGTTCAGGACCGGAAAAGCATTGATGCTTTTAAAAATTGGTGCTGGTGAGATTGGATTCTAGATTAAATCAAGACTAAACTTTGATTCGAAGCACGAGTGACCGAACTAAAGCTATTTATTGTGGGCTTTTTAAGAGAAGACCCACTACATTGGAGAAGACCATGATACTTGGAGGAGTTAAAGGTAAAAGAGGAAGATGATGACCATAATGGATGGGCTGAATCATCACACCAATGAACATGCCATTGGAAAGGCTAAAAAAACCAGACAGAAGATAGATGGAAATCATTCAGAATGCCTGATATTCTTGCCGCAAGTCGACATCAACTTCATAGCACCTAATAATAAACACATAGATGCAATTTCCATAGAATGGTCTTCCTTATTTATTATTTACTATTAGAACTTTTAAAAGATTTATGAAAGAAGTATGAAAGTCCTCAACCGTCCTCTAGATATTACACATTAATCTCTAATGATTAAAATAATTCAAAAAACATAGCAATAAATCATCCCTGCGTTCTTGGGTGACTAGTTGTCTATTACGTGCTATGCCAGTAGAAGTCTTGAAGGGCAGTAATATGTAATATGAGCCCCAGCACAACCAAGCCACATCTCAGGTTTCTTCCGGTGGCTTTATGAGGTTCTGGTCATCATTTTACATCAGGCCCTCAGATGAATATAGACCAAAAACCACTACACAACCTGTGTTTTTGATGTGGACATTTAATATTTGCGCTTAATAATATCCTTGCATCAGCCTGCTTGTGCAATCATCATGCAAGACCACTACTGTGAACATGGACTACTTTGTTGATGAAGCCTTATTACCAGCACCCAGACACAACACCATCAACAGATATGAGAAATTTGGTTAGACTTGGTGGCAAAAGGCTAAGTACTCTAGTGTACATCAGTGCGATTCCCATTCATTTCCTGATGAAATCGTGTCCAAATTCATAAATTAAATGCACAGCCCCAGTCTGGGTGACATAGCACCATGTATTGTCATGCTAAATTTGATTCCGGTGTTTGCAGCCCATGACATGCATGAATGAGGTTTTATTACTGAAATGTTGGATTTGAGTGTAGATATCAAAGGACTTGGCAATGATGGTTGTTAGATCTGTGCACCTGACCTCAGCTGGCTCATTCAAAATGTTACAGAAAAGATTAGGAGCCCGCTAAAACATTTGACTGCAATGTTAAATATTGTAGCTTTGGAATTGTTGATACTAAACTGATTAATATTTTCAGTTAATCTTTTTTGTAGATACTGTATATCATACCATCTGATTAAATTTAAATGGACAATTAAATTTACCTTTTTATGCACTGAACTGCTTATGAACTGCTATTCAGACCTGAAGTGGCTTTGTGTCCTGTTGATAATTTGCTGACAAGCTCATCCTTCTTGTCCCCCTTATCCCACACTAATTTAATTTCAGCTGAATACCATAAAAGAGAACATAAAATCAGAAGCATACTGGTTTATGATACTTTTCAAATACTCATCTCTGGTACTCAAGATGACAACTAGTTTGATCATCGCAAATACGAATGCAACATATAGACACAGTTGCTTCTTCCTAGAATCATTTGGAGAGTTTAGAGCATCCTAGTTCACTATAGAGGAAAACAACCTGACCTGTTGCACATGTGCCTTTCACAACTGCGTTGACAGTGTCCCCCCGCATGTGCGTATCCACAAAGGTGCATGTATGCACTGCTGGCCTCTGCAATGCCTCTGTGTGCCCTCTCTGTCCAGCTGCTGAATGCTCGGATCCCTGAGGAAAACACACAGTGCCGGCAAGGTCTCTACTTCCAAGATGGTGAGAGGCGGGTGGACTACATCCTCACCTACCAAATCAAGAAACCCAGCAGCTCTCGCCGGCACTCATCCCGCCTGACAGATAACGCCCTCACCCGCAGCCTGCGGCGCAGCCGGGGCCCGCCACCACAGGAGGACCCCGAGACGGCGGCACAGGAGCACAATCTGCAGTACCATGAGGACGACAAGCGTGTCTGCCGGGAGGAGTTTGAGGGCAATCTCATGGAGATGGGCCTGGAACTCGAGAAAGACGAAAATGTGAGTAACACTCTGTGTCTAGAAGCATCCACTGAGTGGGAATGAATACCAGTGTACGGCTGCTTTTGTTCTTCACAAGCTACTAGACGAAAGGTTTGCTTTCTTCCTTTGAGCAGAGCTCAAACAGTTTGGCTAAAACAACCACCGTGAAGGTGGATAAGGTGCAAAAAAAGTAATTGTGTGAAAAATGAAACAGCGTCCTACCATCAGCCTGGCAGCTTCATTGAGCTGTAGACGGGGCCACAGATGCATCTCTGTGCTGAGGTTGGTTAGTTATGGTCTACTTCACTTGAAAGGACACCATCATCATTTTTATAAGATTTAACCCTTGTCACCTGTGTGTGTATGTGTCTGTATGTGTATACACACACGCACAGATGCACATACATACATATACTGGCGTAGAAAAAATTGAAACCACAGGACAATTTTTGTTGCACTTATTTCTCAATTTCTGGGTGTGTGTCTGTGAGTATTACATTTAATTTTTTTTTTTTTTGCAAACTGCACCCTGATTCTTTCCTATTTCCCATTAATGAAGGGCTTCATGCTTGTTTTATGGGACTTCAGTCCTGCTTCTGGGAGCCTGACACAAACACTCCTAGCAGTGCACTTCACACCTGCACTTAATGTTTCCCATTCCTTTTGAAGGTCAGTTGATGTCATCCTACGATTCATGAGAAACTGTCGGATAAGTTAACAGTCATCTCTAGTGTTTGAAAGTCACTTCTGTCCTACATCTGGCTGGTTTCTGGTCGCTCCCAGTGTTTCCTGCTGTTTTGTTCTTGTGTACTGCTGTCTTGGAAATTTTGAACCTGGAAGCAGCCTGCTGCTCAGTGCTTCCTTCCGCTAACAGACCCACAATTGAACCAGGATTTAAAAATGCAGGTTTGCTTAAAAATATAGAGTGGTCTTTTAATTTATTCAGCGGCTGTGTGTGTGTGTGTGTGTGTGTATGTATGTATTTATATAAAAAAATATGGAATAGGTTGTCTTCCTAAAGAGCATTTTCATATATTTACAAATGCATGGTTTGGGGATATTTATTACTTTAATGCGCACTGGGCACTTCAGCAGAATGACATGGTATTTTGCATTTACCAAGTACTAAGATAACATTCTTCATATATATGTGTCATATCCAAATCTTTGCAGTCATATGTGCCTGAGATGCTGTGCAAAATGTGCTTGAGCTGCAGGCGGCAGCAGTATGAAATCAGAGCCCGTCGATTGCTCCAAATGCCGACTGCAGTAAGAGTACACCTACCAGGAGGGGTCTTTCCCACACATGGTTCTGCAGGAGTTGTGGCGGGTGTACATGCGGACAAAATTGGCAGTCCACTTCTCTCTGGAGGCGTGGGGGAGGTTTTGGAATTCTGTCCCAGATCTGGAACATGTGGCCTGGGAGTTACTGGGTAGTGGAGGAGCTGGAGGGAGGGGTTGTTGGGGACAGAAGAATAAATAGAGAGCAAGACGTTCACTCACTAGCCCTGAACACACTCTCGAAAACTGATTCACAGGCATCCGTTAGCCTTTTTGGCTTCATCTTTGAGCTGAATGTTGATTGCACTATTATGCTAATAGGTTGTAAATGGTGGAGTGGTACAGAAGGAATCCCACCAAAAACTGATTCGTTTGTTCGGACAGTATGAATTTCTTTAGTAAATATGCAGCTGTTTGAACAGAATTTTGTAAACGCTGTAAACTGTTCAGATCGTTAAGCTTTGTCTGTGTTAATGTTTTTCACTGCTGCATCAACTGTGCACATTTGTCATGGATTATGTTATATTTCTGCAAATGATCTTATTTTATATGATTAATGAAAATCAATCTCTGCCAGTAAATATGATTTTATTATGGGTATGAGTAAGAGACATGCTTGATTTTGTCTCACTCGAGTCTGTCATGAAAGACCTCTAATCTTTTCGATTATCTTGGGGAGGTTCATCATTTGGGTCCTTTTGCTTGCTTCTTTGTTTTGATAATTTTATGATAACTGCAGCGATGTCATTATTTCAAAATCAGAATAAAATTAGATTTTTTAAATTCCACAGCGAGATGGGTAATAGCATGACTGAGCAAAAGTTGGGTGATTCTGTGTTTTTGATCATAGAAATGGCTGAATATGAATCCTGTTTGCCTCACTTTAAAATGAGCCAGCGTTTTATCTGTAGCTTAGCTAATGACAGATGGCAGTCTCTCTGACCACCCTTTGTTTGGTCATCATACCTCATGCCAGCAGTATCACTACTTGTCCTAGCATTGAGACTGACGCATTTGTTTTTGGATATGTCTGTGTGAACAGCTAGAATATCGTGAATGCTTGTCATTTTTGCGAAAGGCACCCTGTCAGTGTTTCAGCGTCATTCTTCTTGGATGCTTTAACTGTGCGCTAAACCTTGTTTGTTTGAAGAGCCCATTTCTGTGAACATATGGAGTATGGAGGAAATTTGGCTCTTGCCTCTTAGTTTATGCGTGTATCAAACTGAGTCACGCACCGATGCGGACATAATTTTTGTTACTCCATACTACGCAGCTCAGGGCTTCAGCCTCGTTGTCATGAATCCATACTACGGTGTACCGTCATGCTTTTACCGTTCCCTGATTTTCATGGTTGTTTTTTGCACAGCAGTGAGCCCGTGTGCCATCTGTGTGAGAAGCTCTGGACCGCAATGAGAAAATCTCATGCCCACAGAGTGGCAATAATTTCAGAGAGCTGTCAGTCATAACACCTCGCCATGATCCTCACCCCGTGTTTCACCTTCTGATTGTTGTTGATCTGCATTGCCTCTTCTGATTTGCCAAAATGTACCGAGGGGAACCTGCAATGTATACTACTTTGTTAAAGTAGCTCTCACTGTTAAAAAAAAAAAACATTGGGGACCACTGCACTAGCGTTATTAGACACTTCCTATTGACAATTTTGTGTATTTTGTTAGTTATCACAAGGATTATTACTAACACTGATCAGCATATGTAAATGATTAGGGATCACTATCCTTCGATGGACCTCTGACTACAGTGGCTCATTCTTCCAGCAGTTTTGCAAATTGTGGTGATAAGATTAACATTGAACTGATAGAGATGGAGTAAGTTTGGCAACAGGTATAAACCGAAGCATTCCTAAGAACTCTAAATATGCTAAATATGTGCAGTGAATGCTTTGTTCCTACTCTTGTTCCTATGTTTCAGAATTATTGCTATTTTTATCATTTTTGATTTTTCCACTTAATGTCTGCCATAAGCATGATTTGTTATAATTCTCTCTAGAAACAAACTCTATGTCATGCATTGCTTATTTTTTCTCAGACACAATTTCTCATGTCCCTTTCAGTCACCAGCAAGCGGCCTGTATAGACTGCTTTGTTTTGGTTGTGACGAGAGCAAAATGGATTGTTTTGCACGGTGATGCTTGTTTACATTCGTTTGTCAGTTGATTGATTGCAGTTGCTTGCATTAATAATTTTTTTCTTTCCAAAAATAATGTGTATGAATTTGTTTTTTCTGGCTAACGAAGCTTGTTTATCCTTGTGGGGTTTCTGATGTGGAACTAAGATGTAATTGAACAAGTACCAAGATAAGGAAGTGGCCAGGTTTACATTAGGTGACCTTACGGCATGTTTGATGGCGTGTTTGCAAAGAAAGGCCATTAATTCATGTTTTATAAGCTCAGGCACATTCAGCTGGATCTTTCCCTCGGACCAAAACATCCCATAATCAGCTTGACTTTTTTAGGGTATATGCAGGGATGTTTACATTGTAAGTGCTGACTATTTCTGAGTTTAACCCTTTCACTTCCTGTAACCTTCTTGGCAGTGGATCCATGATGCTATGAATGAGTTCTTCATTAATTACAAAGCAGAATGCAAGGCATAGCCTGTCAGAATACTAGCCATTATGGGTTATGTGTTGAAATTTAAATCCTAGGTTATTCAAAGATAATGCTGAGATGCGGAAATGAGACCGACAGGGAGATTACAATATGAGCAGATGTAGAAGACACTTGGCTTTGTGAATGCAGTAACTGTAAAGTATTTTGCAGATCTTTTTCGAACTGTGCTGGTACGTTGTAGAGGTTATAAACTGGAAATGATCAGATTTTTAGACAGGTTGCTCCAAAATTGAAGTAGCGCCTCATAGTGATACAGAAAAAAGGTAGTTTTACCCCTTACCGTGAACTCAAAGTATTTGACAGATCTTTTTCAACCTTTGCGGGCATGTTGTGAGGGTGACGATCTGGAATTATCAAACTTTGACACATATTGTACCAAAACTGAAACAGCACCACACAGTGATAGCAAAGAGAAGGCCAGCTCAGACACTTGATTTTGTCAATGAAAATGATTTGTTTGATCTTTTCCAAACATTGCAGGCACATTGTACAGGTAAAGATCTACACATGTTTTTAAGACATATTGCAGCAAAACTGAAGCAACAGCACTTAGTGACTACAAATACAAGAATGAGGCTTAATCTTGTGAACAGGATAACTCTATTTGTTATACTTGTTGTACTTTGTTGTACTCTACTTACTCCAGTTGATCTTCGATGGTTCTTATTTCCACTTCAAAAAACATTATTGGTAGCAGTACAGTAGCCAGTGGGCAAAATGTGTTTTGGGGAAGTAGGTGAAATTTTTTGGGGGAAATTTGACTTTGTGCGTGTGTGTGTGTATAGATACACATACACACACTGTGCGATTCAACAGATACCATTGTGTGATTTGATAGATAGTGTCTATGAATTTGTGTTCCTCTGTTGAAAAATGCTACCTTATGGATTTTCTGTTTACATACAGGGTGGTATGTTTCATAACCCAAAATTATTTTAAATTAGGCTGTTTCTGACTGCATGTGGACAGCATATTTTGATAGTATATTATGACATCTTTATTTAGGCAGCATATTTTTATAGTCAAATCTTATTCTTAAATAATGCTCCCAGTACAAACTGACTCTAAGTTACACTACTTCTGAGTCAGTTTGCGCTTTAAGGGTATGGGACACATATTTTGGTAGTGTATTATGACATTGCACTGTGTTGTTAATTGTCTGTAGACTGTGAAGAAGGCATTCAAGTAAGAATTTCATTGTTCTTTGTACATATGACATTGCTCTCTTAGCTCAGATTCAATTGAATGCAGAAGAAACTCAAACTGCCAGATGCTATGCACAGAGGCACACAATAGTATTTGGAATACTTTTTGTCTTGCCTCTGAAAATATTCAGTTTCGAATATCTCCTAGTCACTCTTAAAAAATAAAAAAATAAAAATTAGATGTCCCATGACAGAAGGTGACCGTACTGCCCCCAAGATTTTTAGTGGTACTGTATCTCGCATACCTGTAGCGTTAATTCCTCATGTAGGTGCTTAGATGATGCGTGGAATCAATGCAGAAGCCAGGTTGTGGCCATGATGCAAACGCATTGTGAGCGTTGAATACAAACCGGCCCTAACACTACGCTAGATGCAGTTAATTAATTAATTACTTTTATTTTTTTATTATGAATATTATTACAAATATTTGTGCAAATACATTTACTATAGTAAAGCCCATAGTGTTCACTCAATTCACTCTAGCTTCTTTGGCACTGTGGTCACGTTTTCTTTCTACAAGAAGACAAATAACCAAAACAATAAATTTAATTAAACTGAAAATTAATTCAAGTGGTAGAAATAGCAAATTGAGAGCACCAAAAAATTAAATGTATTAGATTTACATTTAGTATGTCATGGGAAGGTTAAACTGTATTATGCACAAGATTTAATACATCATGCTTCACACGAAAAAAAAACCAAAAAAACACCAGGGCTCCTTCTGTACCATAAGTGTATCTGTCACGGTTCTTACTGTCATGTTACGGAATACTTATTACTCATAGTGCCCAAAGGAAATAAATATAAACATTTAAACATATAAAATGTACGAACAATATAAATTTCATTTTTAGACATAGACATTGACATAAAGAAATACCTTTAATCACCTAATTTGTAGCGAATGTAAGTAGAATGTGCAATACATAAATAGGACTCAAAAGCATTCAGGTAAAAACACATTCATTGCCTGTCTCATTTCCAGTTGATCCATTCAGTACTTATAGAGATTATAGAAGTTGGGGAGCGTGGGAGGAGTATGGATTAGAAGTGACTGGGCTGTCCGGGGAATACAATGCTATTGTTCCGGCAGCCCCCCTTTCTAGTTTAACTTATTATTATTGCATGATAAAACCTGCCCCTTATACGAGAATTAAAGCCATTCATCTCATTACTCTGATTTCACAATATTAGCTTATTAATGGTGGTTGGATCTTCTATGGCAGAGCGTGGGGAAATGGCCACAATAGTAGGGCAGCAGGTTTGCTGGGAGGAGATACTTAACAAACGGATCATCATAAGCTGATGTGTTTCAGATCAGGACTATACATGACAAGTAAAAATGGATCTTAAGAAGTCTCTTTCTGGATGACGTTTGCGCATTCTTCTTGTTTTTAGCCAAGATTATTGTAGTTATTGTATTGGTCATTCAATAGCTTGCAAATAGGTTGGAATATTTAACACTGGGTCCAGAAGAAGTGTAGGTCTATCTCACTGACTCCTTTATACATGACATTTGGTATGTAAAGTTTGTGTTTCCCTATTTGTGGATAAAAGCTTGTGGTGGCTTTTTAAAGAGCAATGAGAATTATTCTCTTTAGAACTACTGTAGTTTACGCCGGCGCAGCTGGTTCCTGCTCCTCCAGATCTAGCACCCTGCAGAGTGTTAAATTAGGGCTGCACCCTAAGCTCTGCAGGGTTGTAGATCTGCAGGAAAGCAAGAATCAGCAGCCCTAGTGTGTGTGTGCCACGTAAGCCTATTATTTTGAAACAACGAGATCATTTTATCATGTATCAATGTTTGGCAAATAATTAAAAATAGTCTCGCGAGTAATGCATGGGGTTTCTGTTAAATTGCCTTGCATCCGAGAGAGTTTTCATGAATGCGCTTTTAACTTCAGAATCTACAAATTCATTTGTAATGTACAAGCATGCACAGGTTCCATTCAGCTACAGTCTAGGTGATACTTTGTATTCTAAGGCATGTTGTTTTGTCTGTGTGTTTCAGTCAAAAACTCCAGGGATAGGTTTTGTGAAGATACACGCTCCCTGGCATGTCCTCTGCCGAGAAGCGGAGTTCATGAAACTCAAGATGCCCACTAAAAAAGTTGGTTTGGAAAAAATTTTTTTCCCCTAATCGTTGGTAATGCTGCATTCCACAGTGTTAACAGTGCTTTCATTTCATCTCAGGTATATGAGGTCAAGCACGGTAGCAGCCTGGTTGAGAAAATTAATACATTCATCACCAAGGTGACAGAACCCCTGCACCCAAAAGTGGAAGAGAACAGGATACACAACGTCAAGCACCTTTCGTACCCATTCTCGCGAGAAAAGCAGCATCTGTGAGTACCCCCTACTCCCTATAGTACAGACACTCCTCTACTTACGAACGAGATGCGTTCCGAACGGCCGTTCGCAACTTGAAATGTTCGCAAGTTGTTATTCATCATAATTTTAAGGATACAGTAAAATCCCGTTATAGTGGACTTGCTTATAACGGAATATCGTCTATAACAGACGAGGTCCACTGGTCCCGGCTGTGCGCATTTACGAACATGCAGAAAAAGCATCGGATATAGCGGAACCGCATATAACGGAATTTTGCTTATAACGGACAAACAATTTGGTCCCCAGGGCCACTTTTAGCTGTAGTTTTGTTCGGCTATAACGGACATGCAGGCTCGCCGGTGATTGAGATTGGGATTATTAATAGTCACGCATCTGGTCAGGTAAAGATGGATTACTACATATACAATATAATAATCTATACCACAACTGTGTCTGCTGGGGTGTGGCATGAGTAAATGGTGTCCTGTAGTTGTGTTCTGGGCATACAGCAACTCTGGATATAACGGACTTTGGATATAACGGACTGTTTTGCCAGGTCCTTTGAAGGCCATCATAAGTGGATTTTACTATATACGCAAGTACAAAGAACTAGGATGCTGGGAGTACGCACGCTACGCTGGACTGGAACTGGAGCGCAGAAAAAAAAATTGATGTTGCGGACAGGAAACGGGAGCCCAGTGAACACAATTTTGACTTAGTCCTCTTCATTCGTATGTCGGAAAGTTTGTAAGTTGAACATTCGTAACTAGAGGAGCGTCTGTATACAGAACTCCAGAAGGATAGCCTCAACATTCTGATGGCCTGCGCAACCTTATCTGTTATAATCAATCAGACTCAAAGACCCGTTGTATGGGAGGTATTTCTGCAAAAAATAAAATGAAAATACAATCTCCACTTTGTCATTTAGTTTTCAAAGTCTATGCGCAAAAATCCTGCCAAAATGAAAATGAAATAGCAGAAATTTGCATTTTAATTTTCCACTCATGTATGAGTCAGATGTGAAAACTTAAAAAATAAAATTAAAAAACCTTTTTGTCTTTTTCCAATTTGATTTTTCATTTCCTACTTTTGCTTTTTCATTTTCAAGTTCAACATGAAAATGTATGTTAATTGAAGCGGGAAGTGGGCAGAGCTATGGATTACTGCTGTGCTTTCTCAGTGCGTTTGCGGATTCCGAAATCATCGTGTTTCTTGTATATGGTCAAAAGACAAAAAGGTTATTTAATTTTATACAAGCCAACTCCCTGGCTTTATTTATGGCCACTGTATTGCCTTTTTTAGGGATTACATCTTTGTATTTTTCATACAGCTCCATCAGCAGCGTTTGTTCTGCGGCGGAAAAAAACATCAATCACGTTTTACACGCTTTCCGACTCATTTGATCGATCTATCGTTCATCCATTCATTTGGGCTTCTTAAATATCTCGCACTAAGAGAGACTATGCCAGCCTGTCTTGTATGAGCCTTGATTAGTTAAAGCTGAACTGCATTAGTGGAACGACATGAGGCTAAGTTTAGAGATAGCGCTAGTTTGAGTCTGACTTTTTTGGGAAAGTCTGGCTTTCTTTAGCTACTTTCATGGAATACCCCTCAGCATCGGGACTGTACCTCTATTTATTTTCAAGGTTTGCTTAAAAAAAAATCAGGAGGAGCATTGCCTTACTCTTAATAAAGAAAAAATATAGATTAAGCTCATTACACAAAGAGCTCTTGCATTTTAAATAGAACAGATAGAAGATAACATGGTTATTAACTTAAATGAATAGTCCTGGTTAGAAAAACATAGTTTAAATCAACCATAAAAATATGTAACTATCACCTACTTCAATATATAAAGATGCAGGCAAGGCCAGATCATGGTCCTGTCATGGAGGGGGGGGGACCTAGGGTTCAACCCTATTTATGCAGACGGCGTTGTACATGAGGGTCGTAGTGTTTTGCTTACACTATGAATGTTGCGACTCACGTCCACTAGTGTTCTGAGGTTCCCTCCAGCCCGATTGTCTCACTGGCCTGATCCATAATCTATCCAGTGTTGCCAATTAGTGACTTTGTGACCCCTCTAGCGACTCGTTTTCAAAAAACGCGACTAGTGACAAATCTGGTGGGTGCTGCCGTGGGCTCCTCTCCCATCCCGAAGCACTCACAGGCGGACAGTCGTCACACAGCAGCCCCGCCCAGCTGCAGTCAGAGCAGGAGATGTTCACCCCTCTGCGTCCAGACTGCAAATGAATTGCGCATGCGCGAAGCCTCCGCTGGCTGATCCTGCCCTGGTCAAAAATAAGTAACTCCGTCAGAGTCTCTTTGGGGTCACTTTTGCCAGTCCCAAGTCCGGATAAAGGAGGAGGGTTGGAATTGTGATATATATAAAAAAAAAAAACAAGAATCGACAGAAGTTCATTTGTAGTTCTAAACGTATTTAGGATGTTTTTTTAACCACTTTTTGTCTCTCCCACGACATTATTCCTCTCCCCTACAGCGTCCATTATAATTACATGCACATTATGCAAATGAGGCGCTGGCGTCATCTAGTGACTTTTGGGACAGCCAACAGCTACTTTCCTTGCTGAGGAGTTGGCAACAGTGAATCTATCTGTGGCTGGTGTGACAAATTTCGATAATGTACGATGGCAAGTGAAGACTCATTAGTATTCATAAAGGAAGCACTACATCATTGGTTGCTTTCACCTGGACTAACATTACTTTTTATTTTCTTAGCTAGCTACCTCAGAGTCTTGACCATAGTGCAGTGATCATCATGGGTCAGTCAGGTAGTACTTGACATGCCAGGGCATAGCAAAGGAGAGACAGTCCACATAATGGCTTCAACAAAGCAGTGTCTCATTTACAAAAACACAAAGGGAGAAAAAGAAAACAAAGGGTCCACGTGGGGTCAGAACTAAAATAAGGCAGGAAGCAACACTGGGAACAACCAGACCAAAGGTGGGAAGGAACACATGAAGCTACAATAACTAACATGGGGTAACTACAACTAATAATTACACGGGGAAACAGCAACACTGAACCACTGAGAAACAGAACAAGAGGAGGCATTTAAGTACACTACTAACAAGACACAATGCAGGGCCGGTGAGAACCATAATCAAATCAACCAATCACAAGGAGTCAATCCAATAGCAAGGAACAGGTGAGGTGTTTTTCAATTAACAGTCGCTAAAGACTTTGAAAGATTAACAAATAATCGGGGCTAGCTATACAGGGAGAGACTAGGAACACAAGTAAAACAACATAATTAAACAAGGCACGGGCAGGGTAACCATAAACAAGGACATAAAATCAAAGAGATAAATTACCCATATCAGAAACTAGGGGAGATAGTAAAGCCAAAATAATAAACAAAAGATGAGACTGGCCTCAGGCCAGCCTTGAATTCATGACGGAAAGGATGTCAGCCTCTAGGCCACACACTCAGCCAATTGAGCCAGGGGAGCAGGAAAAACACAGTTGGGCAACATTAAATGGGATGGCCAGTGTGAACCGCTGGCCAAACGGGGAGAAGATACATGGGACAGGGCCAGACAGGCATCGATCCTGACAGTGCTCCCTTTTGTATATTACAGTTTTTCTCAGTCGCTTTGGTGCTTTTCTCACATCACTATTAACATTTGCACAGCAGTTAGTGTATTTCTCAAAACAATTGGTGCAAACTG